>CABFOQ010052742.1:0-22620 GCA_900660455.1 Gephyroberyx darwinii
TGGAATTGTGGAATTGAGTGGAAAAGTCTTCAGTAATTGGTATATGGACATATGGAGTGTAGAGGAGTATAGAGCCATATCACACTGAAACATGTTCACAGTGTGTCCTTGTACTAACATTCAGCCCTTCTCTGTATGGTAAGATAACATTATAAGCATTAAATACACCAGACCTGGGTAAAATAGTATTAGAAAAAAATCTTAGTTCTTTATTTGAACTTGTTTGGAGTGTGAGATGGGTGGGGTTTATGGCATGCATGTATCTGGCTCCAAGTGGTCTGAAACAAACACATATATACATACAGTTCTTTACATCCCCAGCTGACTTCACGTTGTCACTCCTCTGCTCCTTCCCACCCACCCTCTGTCTGTCTGTCTTTCTCTCTTTCTTTCTCTGGCCCTTCCCTGCATCTGCATATTTCTTCCTTGCCACAGTTGAACAGATTGTGTCTGTATTCCAAGCTGCTTCCAAACAAAAGGCATGGGACCATTTCTCCAAAGCTCAGCGCAAGAACTTGGACATGTGGCGCAAGCAGGCCGAGGTTGGTACCTTCATTTTCCATGCTATTCAGTTTTTTAATGCTGCAGTATGTAGGTTTAGTAAGGAGGACCTCACTCATATAACATATATACTCATATATAGTCATTTACAGATACTCACAACTTCAAATCTAATCACATATCCACAAATATCCTTTTACAGCTAAATAAACCAACAGTAAACCTAGAGGATGCTTCTGTATGATCTAAATGTAGTAGACAAAGTTTCAAGTTATGGTTAGGTATATATAATTGTCTTATTTATGTGGTCATTAGAAACAGCCCTCCTGTACTAATCACTGTTTTGATGGGCTCCATGGTGTTTTCAGTGTAGATAATAATAAGATAATGAGTAGAAATTATAATAATATATTTCATTTGAATAGCACCTTTTACAAGGTGCATTAATAATCAAATTAAGGCAAACATCAAACTCATAAAATAAATTAAAATGAGGCACCAAGTTAAAAGGATAATAATAAACAATAAATAAAACATCACAAAAAAGCAAGTGATATAGGCAGAGGTAGGTAGAGTAGCCAAAAGCTTTGCTCAAGTAAAAGTATTGTTACTTTAAAATAATAATGACTCAAGTAGAATAAAAGTAGCTGCCCAAATAACTACTTGCTCTTACATTAAAATAGTAATAAAATAAACTATGAAATAGCCATGTGCAAATTAAAAGACAGCCTAACTCATATACCATAATACTAAACAATACGCAATAATAGATTCAATCTTTACCAAACATAAATAAGGCAATTTCAGCCACAAGAAACACTAACTATAGTAGATTGTCCAAACTTGCTCAACAGTCTCAAAGGCCTTACGTTTTGGATTTACATGTAAACCAAATGACAACCATTCTCTTCTCTCTTTTATAGAACATAAAGCTTCTGAAACAAATACCTAATGATACTGAACTCTTCACATTTAAAGTTTTTTTTTCTTTCTTTGCAGTGACAAGTTGAAAAATCAGTGAATCTGAGACTGTGTGATGACAGACTGAATGTGTGTGTGAATTAGTGTGTGAGTGTGAGAGAGAATGAACAAAATGAACAGAACATGCATTGAATAAAAACAAAATGAGTAAGAGTATCCTCTAATAGAACAATTACAATTTGTTCAAAAAGTTACTTAAGTAAATGTAACAGAGTAAATGTAACGCATTGCGACCCACCTCTGGATATAGGTCTGTGATATAGTGTGCCTAACCTAGCCAAATCATGCTTTAAAAATCATCAGTAAAATCTTAAACTCAATTCTAACCTAACAGGTAACCAGTGAAGAGATGCCAGAATGGGAGTGATCTGGTTTTGCCTGTGTGTACCAGTTCAGATACTAACTGCTGCAGTTTGAACAAGCTGAGGACATGAAATAGATGCCAGAATAAAGAGAATTATAGTAGTGAGCTTGAATGGCTTTCTCCAAATTAGGTGTCGTCAGTATAGCAATGGAAATAAATGTGTATTAACAGATGAGTATATGTCAGTGGAAAACTGGATGGGGCCTAAAATGGAACCTTGAGTAACTCCACTGGTCATGGGTGTTGAAGAAGAAGTAAAGTTTCCTATAGTGATGGAGAAAGTTCTATGTGAGAGGTACGAGCTGAACCAATTAAATGTGTACTTGAACTTGATGCCAACCCAGAAACTGAGGCAGTCAATTAAAATTGCATGGTCGACAGTGTCAAAGGCAGCACTCTAAAGATCTAAAGCATTAAAATCAAACTTTCACTGAAATTTGCTGCTCATTTGTTACTTTAACGACAGTCTCTGTACTCTATATTGCTCTAAATTCAGATAGAAATGTCTCAAATATGTTATTTTTTACTTATAAAGCTGTTCATGTAGAGTTGAAATAAAATAGGAAGAAACAAAAGTTGAGTTGAAACAAAACAGCATTATTAGGAAAAACCAAGCGGGACCAACATTCACTTACGTCAGTTGTCTGTTTGTGTAAGTCAGTGGGTAGAACACAACACTAACACTGCCAGGATCCCGTTTGATTCCCATAAGGCCACTGAAATATATTCATCCATGATACTGTAACGCCTTAATGCGACTGGTAAGTGTCAGGCTAGTTCCCCCTCTGTCACTCTCTCTCTCCCCCTCTCTCTTTCTTTGGATCTGTCTTTCCTTCACTCTCATTCACTGACTGTCCCATCTTTCTGCCCACGCTCTCTCTCTCTTTCTCTCTCTCTCTGTCTTCCCCTCTCTTCCCCTCTGATGAAAAATAATGAGGTACTGGATGAGTTTTTGGTCTCCCAGGGCTACCAGAAACAGGTAACTTTGGGCAAATCAGATGCCTCCTCTCTCCTCTGCGGACCTGAAGTATCTCATCACTCCCTGCCTGCAGCCATCTAAAAAGACAGAACAAATTACTTATTTGCATGTTCTGTTTGGGCAGGAAATTGAGGTCATCCATCTCATCTCAACTTTTCTCAAACTGACAGTGTTTTGCTATGTTGGTTATTATTTACTGTCTGACAAATGCCACATTAATTATTGTGTAGACTTATTATGTTATTATCATCTTATTATGACTTGTTATGTGTAATAGAGGGTACTTAATGGATGGTGCAGGACTGTGGTGTGGATCTGGTAAGTTTGATCTGTAAAGAGTCTCCTGGGTATAATAGGGTCTAATGGACAAGCTAATATTATACACACATAATATAAGCACACATATATGCACACAGAAGCACACACATGGACACACACGGACGTGCACATACAAACACCAACACACTCGCTCACACACAAAGTATATACAGTGGTGTATCCACATAGATGCATCATCGTGAATCAGGCGTTTGTCACAGCGTGTTGCTGAAACGTTTTCTCTGTTGAATGTCAATGAGCTCTTATCCGTGTGAATATTCATGTACAGTATCTAAAGAGAATAGCGTTCATTCTCCTCCGCCCCCGCACAACTATGAAAATGCTAATGACTTTCCCAGAAATAGATCTATGACATTAGCAAACATTCAGAACCACTGCTGGGATCTGTCCACATTAGTGTGTTGATACATTAATCACACTTTACTCTTTAACCTATGAATATTGATTTGCTGCTACGAGGGGCTCCATGCCTCCCCGTTGTAATGACAGCAGCCTTTACGTAGAGGTTTTAGCATACATGCGGAATATATGAGATGTTAATGCAAATCACCATTGCTGTTGAAAACCTATCGTGTCCATCAACAGCGTATCTAATCGCCTATTGTATTATTTGCACTCCCTCACTCAGGCGTGACGTTGTTTCCATCAGTGTGTCAGTAATGTAACAACTTGCCTCTCCATCTGTACACCAGAAGGATCACAATGGAAATAAGTCCTTGACTTGACTGTGACATCATTGGTGACTTCATTTGTGCTTGATGTGTTTTTCAAGTTGCCAAATGAAGCAAATCAAATAAAAAAAAACTATCAGCTGGCATATCCAACATATCCATCTTTTCCCTTTTCTTGTCTTCCTATCTGTTTTGTCTGTTATATTAGATTATCCATCCTTTTTGTTTTATATATGCATAAAATAGTAACTCTAGATCTTCCACACCAGCTATCTACTTCCTCTATCTCAGACACTTATGCCCCGTTCACACTAAGGAGAGATGTGGGTTAATTTCTGTTATTCTGTTATTGATGTATGATATTGATGACTTGGGGTCAAGGTCACAACACAGGTCAAGCCCTGCTCTGCTGTGGTACAAAGGGATTAATGAGTGGCTCTGCTGAAGTAATAAATATGACTGTGTCCACCCTGATTAGGTCTAAACTACTATATTTCTATTTTGGAAGAAAATCATCACCTAAAGTTCATTCAATATCTGGATGCATGTATAAGAAGAATTATCATTTTTGCCAACCAAGGACTTTGGTTATCTACTTCCGCTACTTGCTATCTAAACTACTTTTCAAAATTGTGCATTCAATTGTTTTGTAAGAGTAGATCTGTTTTTTCAAACTGTGAACTATTCCTCTAATTTTGGAGTGAACCTCTCCATATCACTAAACTTGTATACGGATGAAGCATTGACAGTGTCTTAAATGTGCCTTTCTGTATCAAATGCAATAAACAATACAAGCACAATAGCAATGCTTATCCTTAGGACTGTGAAAGCCCTTTCATTCATATGGCTGTGCTAAAGTCCCACCTTACAATGCAACAGTGTGCCAAAAAAATGTGCAATATGATGATGGCTATATTTACATTTTTATGGAATCGAGCAGGAACTGCTAGTAGCAAGCAAAAAGCGAGATCATTTTCAAAGAAAAAAAGTGGAAAGTTGGCAAGATCATATTGAAGTCAGAAGACAAACCACTGGTGCAATACAACACATGGTTATCTTAAACATGTGTGTTGTGATGTGCACGTTGTGTGAATGTCAATCATCCCAGCATGACCTATGTTAATGGATCAATGTAAATTGACTCAAACCCATGTCACAAACCCAGGTCTGTGGTGGGAAAATGTTAGTACCATAGGCCTCTGCTGTGGTGTAAATCTTCTGCACAGGCAGCATGTCTGTGTGTGTCTCATCCTCTCTCTCTGTCTGTGTTGAAACCTGTTTTATCTCTCCAGGGAGTCCAACAGCCCCTCTCCCCTGTGAGATAGCACAGGAACTAGAACAGGGAGGCTGCTGGACAAATCGAAGCTAGATCCTTGAAGAAAACAAATTGAGAGATATAACCACCGCACGCCTTTCTATTGTGTTGTTCTACCCCTGAGATGAAAATCCAAATATTACTGTCCTGAGGACATACACAAGCATCTAACAAACAGACATTAGAAAGATATGTTTTTGGCAGTATTTTCACTACTACTTTACAACATTTGAGAAGAAATAGCCGGCAGAACAGAATAGTATTCAATATGTTCTCAATCTTACAGCGAGAAGTTATATTCATCAAGGATTACAGTCCTCTTTGATCTTTAGTCCTTCAACATGCTCAATAGCCTGTTTTAATCCTGCTCTCTTTTATCTGTTTTATACTTTCACACCGTATTAACCAGAGTGAAAGGCCTTGTGCCCTCCTACACGATAACAGATAGAACAGATGTGTGTGTGTGTGTGTGTGTGTGTGTGAGAGAGAGAGAGGGAGAGAGAGTGCGTGTACATGTGTGCCTGTGTACATGTGTGATTGTGTATGTCAGGAGTCAGTCTGCCTATGACTTTGGCTCTGGTTCTAGCTTTCTCTCATCTGCTAGGCTGTGCTTAGACAGGAATGAGGTAGCTCTCTGATTTCTGTGCAGATACGATAGTTTAGGGAGACAAACTGTCACCACAATGTTACACAGTTCAGAGTTAAAGTACCACTGGTCACTGCAAACATTGATATGCAGAAAACAGACCTAGGGCCAGTAGCATTTGCAAATAATTCTCAATGTTTTTTAACCTTCTTGAGTAGAGTAGAGTAGAGTAGAGTAGAGTAGAGTAGAGTAGAGTGCTTTATTGATTATTGTCACTGCAGCAGGCACAGGCATACAATACACCAATGAATAAAAGAAACAACAATTAAGAAACATAAAATATGAATGTTGAATAAAATGTTGTATGACCTCACGACGCTTCTCAACTTGCCGGTATTACTAGGCCACAGCAACGGACAGTCTCTTAGGAAAAGTAGGAAAATAGCTTTATACATGCACGGTAGTACAGATAGCAGTAAAATGAAACAATACTGAACAAAAGGTTATATACAATAAGCGATATAAAGAAACAGAGAAAAATAAGTTCTTATAAAATGGGAGAATATACTGTGCAAATAAGGTGCATACTATACATAGATGTGGAATTTGTAGTGGCAAATTTGTAGTGGCAAAATTAAGGGAATTAGAGAATGAGAATACACACTGTACAAATATGGCGCTTAAGGCTAATGATAAATATACATACATCTGAAAAAGTGACAAGTGAGCCAGTGTCAGTCTGTTAGGCCATTAATAGTCGTCCTTCTTCAACACTCCCCCAAGCTGACTCGGGTCAGTGCTGTCCCGACACAGAGGCGATGAGTTATACAGTCTGAGGGCGTATGGAAGGAAAAACGTCCTGTAGTGTTCACTGCTGCTATGTGGGAGAATCAGCCTGTTGCTGAAGCTGCTCCGTTGCTGCATCAGGCAGCTGTGCAGAGGGTGGTTTGTATTGTAAATGGTTCGGGTTTACCACATCAAGACAATTCAAGTAATGTCAGGTAATTTGTCAGTCACAGAAAACTGTTTACTTACTTAGTTTTAAAATACCTTCCTGTGATTGCCTGTGTGATTAAACGTTCTTGCACTGATTGATTTATCCTTTACGGAAAACCTCCAAGTAGGTTGAAACAACAGGCTAAGAATTATTTGATCCACCTCTAATCGATGAGTCGAAAACTGCCTTTGATTACACTAAGTGCATACATTATGTAGGTTAAGGTTTCTAATTCCTAATGTGGCCGCATAAAGTGATTCTCTAGAGTGTGATGAATGTGAATCTTTATATAGCTGCTATTTTACCAAGATCCTGTGTACTTTAGAATGAATAGTAGACACCTTTGAACGATGTACCTCTTGTTCTGTGACGGGTTGTCAAATCTTTACATACCAAGTACCTCAAAATACAGACAACATACACATTTGATTTGGTGACTTCTGAAAATAATCTGGGAAAGAGATGTGAGGACAAATAGGGAGCTCAAACAGTTGACTCCCTCCCCTCTGCAGCAAAATCCACTGTCTATTTACAGATGGAGTGTAGCGGATGTGCTGTCGGTGAGGGGGGGTTATTCCCTCCACCCATTCCAGATGTGTATGTGTGTATTTCTGACTACCTGTTTGGCCTCTGTTAGTCTGAAACTCAGAGCCCTGAAGATACTAGACAGATGGCTGTGTGTCTACATCAGCAGCTCTGTTTGCTGTTGATAACGTTCTCCTCCCTAGTGTGTGTGTGTGTGTTCTTGTATGTGTGTAGGCATATATCCATGTAAAGCCTATATCGAAATTGACCCACTATTCCACTTGTTGTGTTTTCCAGGAGATTAGAAACATGAACAACGAGCAGCTTATGGGCATCAGACGAGAGGAGGAGATGGAGATGTCTGACGATGACATGGAAGACGCTCCCGCTCCTGACAGCAAATACTCTGAGGACTCAGGTAGAGATACTTGGCTGACACTGAGCATATTTGTATTGGTACATGAGGAGGTGGGTATATTGCTACAGGGGACATGGATGTACTGTGACCCACCAGCCTGCACATATCAGTAGCATATTTGGCTGAAAAGTGTGTATACTCTGTACACCCCAGAAAAGAAAAACATTTAAAGGTGCACTAGGCAACTTTGCACTTTAGCAAGTGGGAGCTTGTTGTTGTTTTTGTTTTTCTTGTTTTTTTCTGTTTTTTCTTTCTTTATTATTTATGGCATTATAGCTGTTTTCACAGCTATAATAGCTGTTTTCACAATCACACACACACAATCACACACACACACAGAATGAGGACCTGCATTTTTGTTACTCCTATTGAAGAAAAACAACTTATAATCTGATGTTAGATAAAGTCAATACAATAATAAATAAATAAGTTGAGTAGAAAAGGAACTAGAGCTGATCTTTTGGGGATGCTTTGTTATTATTCTTACTGAGAAACCCTACATGCATAAATCTGATATGAGAACAAGAACCCCCACCCCAACACAAAAAGGGGAAACAATCTATTGAATAGAATTAAACAGGGAATGGGGCTAATCTTTCTGCAGCCTGCTCTAATGAAAATACGTTATACTGGTCATACATTGTTGTTAGTCCTATCGACATACTACAAACGGATGAATCCAAAATAACTACAAGATAAAAAAAAAAAAATCAGAGACAGGAAATAGAACTTATGTTTTAAAAGTCCTTTCCAAGTAAAACACTCATCCCACTTGAAGCTTATCCAGGTGTAAAAAGAATACTCTTCTGCACAGGGCATCTGTTTAGGTCTCAACACTTACACTTGGCCAGACAGCTTGGGCCGAAAGGCATGGATGTGATAAATTATAGAGCTGGTTGTGTGAGAAGAAAGGGACACACAAACACAGACTGAGAAAATATATAATGTCCGCAAGAGATTTGGACAACACAACCCTGCCCAATAGCGCTTACAGTCCACAAAATCATCAACATCTCTGAATAAAACATCACCACATTTCTCCTCCAAATGACTAATTAATTGGGTGGAAGAATACGTTTACTGTTATTTGTGGATTTCAAGAGAGGGAAGCACCTAGTGAAGCTTTTGCAGAGCTAGTGCAGCTAGCAAAGCTTTTGTCTGCACTCAGTAATGATTGGGCTATGGGTGGTGTTTACATCTCATGCAATCTTGGCCGAAGAGCTTTGCTCTGCCAATTGTCAGCATGCTGGAATAACAAGCCTCAAATCTTAGCTGAGGGCTGAGTGTTTTGTGTAACACCACAGGGTCCTACCCATTTAGCATGGTATATGTGTTTGTGTGTGGGTGTACGTGCACGTACATGCGTTATCAGTGTTCATAACATTCCTGTCATGTCGTAGAGGGAAAATTGGTCAGAATCTGTCCGAACAGTTGGCTACCCCAGGTAGCAAGTTGATGAGACTTCCAAATCAATACTCTCCTGACCTAAAACCTCCATCCTCCACACACACACACACACACACACACACACACACACACACACACACACACACACACACATACACACACACATTTGGCTCTTATCTCCATAACTTAGTGACTCAATTATGTTTCCACACACAGCTTGAGAACAAAGTAGTAGTAGTTCTCAACACACATGCAAACACACACGCGCATGCACCTCATTGTTTCGTAGAAGTATTTCAAAGACGCTTTTCATAGCTTTATTGTCAAAAAAAGTATTGTTGGGTGAAAACATCAAAGGCTATTTGACTGAGAACATGAATTGTTACTTAACATAAATGTGTATTAAAAACACAAACACAATATATACAACATACAAATAATGAAAAAAACGTAATAACTTAATAACTAAGTATCAGATGTCAAGTTGTGCTTAAATCAGTCACAGCAATATTTAATAATGTACGCTTTGAGTAGACTGGAATGGAGACAGTCTGGACCAAACCCTTTTCCATCGTAGGAAATTACATTGTAAATTACGTCATAAATTAAGGCCTTTCTACACCCAAATAGATCTGTAAGAAAGACTCATATAAACTTTTTAGAAGATTATTTTCAAATGTCTTGTGTAGACATAAGTATTCTAATCTGTTCATTAGTGACTGTGCTAAAAAAAAGTCTCCTTTTGTGGTTATTTTATCAGTGGAATGTACACCAAAATCAATACATCTGTCTCATCCTGCTTTCAGTCAAACATGAGAGTTTGAGGTCAGTCCTATGTGAATTAAATCTCTTCAGGAAAGTTAATAGGGAAAAAAAGATTTCTATTTAAGTCAGGAAAGCCTATTTAGAGATAAAAGGAACTTTTGCCATTTTTCAATAGGGATTTTATTTCATCCCCTGCATGGGAACGTAATTTCTTAAATGCTCCCATACTCTCCATTTTGTGCTGAAATGTATGAGGAGGAGAATGATTCTTTGTATAACAGGCTCTCTGCGATTTTACATTTTACATTTTGACATTTTATTATTGAAATTATGGCACTTATGAAAAAATGCAAAGCTTTGTGAATCAAAGTTGGCAGGCATGTGTGTGATGGGAGTGTTAACAAGTGTTTTGTTATCATTGGTTGAGTTCTAAAAATCGGGATGATTTGTGACAAATAGGAGAGTGTGTTTGTGCTTCCTAGTTCCTGAGGTGGAAACCTAAAGGATGAAAATACATAACAATGTAATAATCTGACATTCAGTGTCTGTATCTGTCTGTAGTTATGTCCCAAGCAGAAGCCTTAAAGGAAGAGAATGACTCCCTTCGCTGCCAGCTGGACGCCTACAGGAACGAAGTGGAGCTGCTGAAACAGGAACAGGGCAAGAACCAGCCAATCAGGAGCGAGGAGGACAACATACACTCTCAGCAGCTCAGCTTTCTACAGCAGGCTCTGCAGGGCATGCAGAAGGTAACACGTGCACTCAATTACACACACATACATATTAGGGTTAAACAAATGTGTATGATCAATACTTTTGGTACTTTTAATTCTTTAAACTTTTGATACTTTTAATACGTTTGATACTCTTCATACTTTCAATACTTTTGATACTTTTAGTACTTAATACTTTTGATACTTACACCTAGTAAACCCTAGCAACCACTTAGAAACACCCCAGCAGCCACCTAGTACACACTAGCAACCAGATAGGAACACCCTAGCAACCATGTAGAAACACCCTAGCAACCACCTAGTACACCCTAGCAACCACATAGTACACCAACTAAGTAGTCACGCCCTAATAACCACCCGCACATACATACTAGCAACCACCTAGTGAACCCTAGCAACCACCTAGTATACCCTAGCAACCACATTTTTCAAAAAATATTCATACTTCTCAGCTTTTGCACAAACAGGAATCCCACGCATTTTCTCCAGGAAATGCATTTCTAGTTGCTCAATAATGTTTTATTTTGTTCAAAATTATTTCCTCATGTAAAGGCCTTATGTAGCCCAGAGTTTCCTCTACCACTAAATAGGTGTGATGAGTCACCCTGCCTTAATGGGCTGAGTTTTAGTGTCCCATGGTATAAATGCTACTTGAGTTTTTCCACCCAGGCAATATAATTTTTTTGGGGGAAACTGAAAACCGCCTTCAGAAATCCACATCAGTCGAGTCCTAATACACACACACCTGCACACGTTTGCACAGACAAGGACACACAAACCCTTCCTTCTTGCATTGGCATCAGGAAGAGACACTGAGATTGGTGTAATATCGCACTCAAAATGTCAAAGACCCTCTTATTCTGGCAGAAATCCACTTTTCTGTTTACCTGCTGTGTTTTGAACAGCTTGCAGCTTCTTTTCATTATAGCAAAGGGATGTCATAAAATATTGTTTTCAAAGAAGATAATCTATTATGTCCTTCCACCTCATTTCAGCATCATGGAATATAATAACCCTTAGAAAATGCGCAACCTGGCACATGTATGAAAAGATTAGACAAATTGATTGAAATAATATTTAAATGACTAAATTTAGAATCATCTGTTTGCCCAGTGTGAAGTTGTGTTATTCAGCAGCCTTGCAAGCATGCCTTGAACTATTACCAGCAGATATTTTTGTTAGGACTATGATGACATGTCCCCACTTAGATGTTCTGTAGAGCAGGGAATGGATGTTTACCTTGAAACCTAAGAGATATTTCAGGTGAATTGTAAAGTCTATGGAAACAGAATCTACTGAAAATTGCAAATGTTTTAATAGTTGTTTTGTCATTAGACATGTGTTTATAATTGTGAATGTGGAGCAGTCTGTTGCTGAAAAATAGCATGTGAGCTCAGCCAACCTACCCTGGGTAAATAAAGGGAAAATAAATGAATTAAAAAACATTTAACATTATATACTATATACATTTATATTATATACATTATATAGCTACACTAGTGAGCTGCATAGTACAACCACAGTCCTCTCCTGTTAATCACCGTGTGACAATCTTCAGTCTCTTAGGGGCAGGAAGGATATGTGGAGATTTACCTCTGGTTTATGCCCGTAGTCTATTCAGCACCAAATATAAATTAGACACAACATAAATTATGTGCCACCGGTGCTGAATTCACTGTTCCCCTTTTGGAGTTGAGTCCTTATTCTTTAAATGAATGTTCCTCTTGTGGGCTTATGTCTTATTAGTCTGTGGAGCTTTTTCAGGCCAGGCATATGCATGGGCAAACTTCCCTGGTTCAGTCCTCAGGCTTCTCTCTCCTGCACCTACTCAGATGCGCAGACCCCATTTACACTTGGGATTAAGTGTGATCTCTATCTGGATGAGGAAAAACTTAAGGTTAATGTTAAAGTTTAAATGCACACATGACACATTGCGATCACACTTTATGATCAAATCTCAACCAGAGTCAACCAGGTGTGATTTCAATTACTTACAATATTAGTAAATTGACCTACCCCCACACCATAACAATCTTTTCAGGTATTTCTTCTTCGAGCCCAGATGTTTAAATTTAGTCATTATTTGCCCATACAGCCAGTTCTCCACTGGACCACCATTGTCGCGCCATATGTGGTTGCTAGGAGATCTGTGACGCAACTGCAAAGCCTCTATAGATGGACTTGCCACCTCCCCACCAACTCACTTTCTTTTCTTAGTGCATGCCAAAAATGAGATCCGATCACAATGCGGACAGTAAATTATACATACTGTATAAATACTAGGTGTAAATGCAAGCCTGTGATTGGCTCGTTCATTATCCAGATAGCATACATGCAGATGGATTTTCAGTAGCAGGTGTAAATGAGGTCACAGATATACATAGAGGATCATTAGGCACAGGTGTGCCTCGTTGACCAGCTGGACCGCTCCTGGCTCCACACCTCATGAACAGCACCACTGCAATTGTTGTCTTGTTCAACGGCACAACACAAACAACAGTAGTTGATGAAGAAGCACTTTGTTTTCATTTTTCCCAACAGGATTTTACCTGCTGGTTCAGGGAAGTTGAACTGAGGACTTTACAGTCTCAAGTCTGCTTCGGATGAGTTTAGCTGTTCTCCCGCCGCAGAAACTGTTAAAAAGAAAATCAGCATCATTGAAACAAGGCTTACATTAACATCAATGGCTAACTATTCTTTTTCTGTGTTTAGCAACTGCTGAAGATGAGGGAGGAGTTAAAACAACGTGAGGCAGAGCTTGAGGAGAGTATGAAGGACAAACAGCATCTGAAGAGCCAAGTCCAGAACCTCAAAGCAGGACTTCAGAACCTGCAAACAACACACACTCTACAGGTTAGAAATACTGATGAAATACAGTGTGATATGCTGTTTTAAGAAAGACCATTAAAAGGGAATTCCATTTCATTTCACTCTAATTTGTAATGTTATCAAGATACAGCCTGGAACTGCTCCCCGTAAGTGGGAGACAGACAGGGTTCAAGGAAACATAAAATGGTTAAGTGAGCTTTGAGCTTTTACACCCAAATCTTTTTCATGTATGTACATAAGTATGTAGTTCTCAAGCAGCAGATGTACCCATGTCTTGAGAAAAATTCCCACGTGCTTTCCCAGCCATGTTTTCCATCTTCATCCATTCCATCCATTGAGTTCTTAATAAAGTTGTACATCGCAGAAAATTTGGAGGTGGGACAAACTTTGGGGGTCTTTTATTTCTGCTTGTAACAGGCAGTAGTGAATGGCAGAACTTACAAAATCTGGCTTACAACCAGAGTGTTGCCCATTCAAGTCTCGCTTGGAAATTCTGCACAGGGAAAATGAATGAATGAGTGAAACTCACTCGTTTCTTAACAGCTACCGCCAAGCCGCCCTTGAGGAAAGCACTTAATGTTAAACTACTCCTGTGGAGCTGCTCAGTGGCTGACAGAAAACTGTGGTTATGCTGAACAGCTCCCAGATATGAATGTTTGCAGCTGTATGAATGTGAAGGAGTTTGTTGCTGTGTGCTTGGTAAACCTTCCCTGGTTAAAAACCTGTTACGACAGTCCTGAGGCATGAGAAAAAGCATTTTAATACTGAAACTCAGTGCTATTCCACTTCAAGACAGGCAGAAGTTTTTGACTAAAGATAATTCATAAATACAGAGATGTGATTTAAATTCAGGTTATTCATTTGAATACAGAGATGCAGATGCGCTCCACTACCTCTGATGTTTCTATTGCTCATTGGCCAAGTTTGGCTCAGCATGGTAACTAGGAGGAGGGCTGACATGAGAATGAGCTTCAAGTTCAATCAGCTATGTAATTGGATAATGATAATGCTAATACTGTGCAGTCAAATGCTGCATGCTGCCGACTCTGGTGGCTTGTTTTCTGCTCTCAAGTCATTTTTTTTTTATCCAGAGCTGCTCAACATGGTCTGCTGTGAGTAGACTGAAGGTCACTTGGCTGGTCTGCTGACTGCAGATTTTTGAACAAGAGGTGAATTAGTCATTCTCAACCAGCCTAGATGATAGCCAGTCATTCAGATCAGCCAGAATGTTGTCAATATATGCTTTAGTGGTGAAGTCTTTGTTAGAATGCTGCACAGCACTGAAATGTGTCCCCCCACCCCCAAAAGAGCGATCCGTGGGATATATGGTTATTTAATCTATGTATATGGACACACATGAATCATGAGAGTCAGTCTCATTAAAAGGAGAAAGAGAAATCAATCTTCTGGGGCAGTTTCTGTCTAGATTAGTGGCAATTGTGAGGTGATTATGCCATGTTGGACATATCTTCTCATGCCATCAGTTCACCCTCACTGGTCTATTCAGTGTCCCTGCTGTCACTAAGTATTGCTGGCTCTACATTAGTGCAGGTCACTGTGATTATTGACCTCATCATGTCAGCCAACATACAGACTGCTGTCTCTTAAGATGAAACTTTACTTATCCATGTAGGGAAACTGGGTCATTGCAACAAAGGTAATAGGATAAGACAGAAAAAACTTAAAGACAGAATCTAAACAAAAGTAATAAAAACAATAAAAATATAACAGAAACAAACATCGCTATTGTCAGGTGAAAACATTGTATCTCCCAAATGTCAAAACAGCATTCTTTTTAGCTTGAAGGCCATTCATTTTTTACTTTATCCAATTGGTTTTGAAAGCGTTGCGTAAACCCAAGGATTGTAGAATTTTCTCATCTTGTAGAAGACCATGTAATCGTTCAACTGAAATTAAAACATGGTTTTCACCCAGAAAGTATGAGCAGGAAGTATGGGAAAGAGTATGGAATATTTACACGTTTATATTTACTTGGATTACATGGATTTACACTATTATTGCAGCATTTTCTTTTTTTTTTAATGAATTAGTCTTTATTAATATTATCATGTCAGTCCTACAGTACACTAAAAACCCAAGGCATCCTCTTTAATCATGCACCTATGGATTGTCTAATGTTATCAAGGAAAGCTACTTTTACAATTTTAAAGTATATTTCATGTATCATGTATTTTTATTTAAATATATTTAAAGATTTTCTTTGTGTGCATGTCTTCTGCTGTGGGGGCAACTCCACAACTGATTACATAAAACAATGACTTTCCACACAGAACTGCTGAGCAGGGGACAGATTTAATAACCAATTATTTTGGTTGCTATTCTGGGATAAGAAGCCATATATTCACGTAATCTATTTGACTTTGCTTTATCTAACTGTGTCTGTCTCCTCAGGAACATTAACAGAAATAGGACAAGGCCTTGTTCGTGCTACTGCTCTATCTCAGAGAGAGAGTGGGAGTGAGAGTTTTGGGGTGTCTGCTTGCATTAGTGGGTGACTTGTTTTCCATTGACGTTTCCTCTCATTTTTCTAATTGACTCTAGCTGGAGACGTCAAAGCGAGATGACAGAGGCAGCGAGCGGAGTGCTAATCAAGTCAATGTAAGTGGAAAAAGCCTGAGCCCTCTCTACTCCTTGCTAAATGTTTTTCTTTCCCTTCCTTCTCACTCTTTCCTTATCTCCTCTCCTCCTCTCGCCTTTCTTCTCCTGTCCTCCTCTTTAACCACTTCCAGTGACATGACAGATCATTATAGGCCAATCCAGTTCACAGGGACTTTATTTGCCATTGAATAAATCACCCAGACACAACTGGGCTAGGAAATCAAGGACCTGTGCTCCAGCACACAAAGAAAAGACCCAAGTACATGTGCACACACACATACTCACCAGGCAAGAACTCGAATGAAAGGCGTGTCCTGTCCTAGACTTGGAAAGACTCTAGATAGAGGAGGCCCTCATGCATGGGACTGACAAGGTGACACTCACCCATATAGAAACTTCAGTCATACAATACACACATTCTCTCTCTCTGTCACTCGCACACACATTCTTTTCCCATATCCTCACTTTTGCACATCAGCCAGTCAGAGGCTCACAGTAAACAACAGCTTGATCATTAGCATTGCTAACACTCTCATATCTATCTCTCTCTAGCTTTGTTTCTCGCCTCCATCAGATCTATAGCTGCTGGCTGAATTCTCTCCTTTCTTCATTCCTGCTCGCTTTGTTTGTTTCTTGCTTTTTAATGTAAATTGTTTATTTTCTGTTTATATTCACAATACCAACATTATTCACAAGTTTATTGGGCATATACCATAGACTGTGTTTGTGAGTGTATGCTCACATGTGGATTGGCGGATACACTGGTGTACATGCGCAAATGTGTGATAATTTCTAACGGCGCAGTGCCTTGTGTTGGATTGATAAGCATAGATGTTGTTATATTGAGGTATTGTGTATTGCAATTTGACACCAAAGGATTTTGTGTATCATCCCTTAGGATGCAACAGCATCATCAGTGGTGTCCTGCAGTCAGGAGAAAGAAGGTCCTCCAGAGAAGAATCCCCCGAGTCCTGTCCACTCTGAGAGAGAAGCCCTGCTAGTTGGTATGCTGACACATCACCATCACATCACTACATTTACCTTTTACATTTCAGGCATTTAGCTGATGCGCCTATCCTGAGTGACCTACAAAGGCTGAGCAGTTTAGGTTTCAGTGGCTTGCTTAAGGACACTTCAACAGGACACATTGGCTGTTGCAGGGATCTGACCTCTTTTTTTTCATGAAACAGAGATGGTTAAAGTCGCCAACCATTAGGCCACCCTGCCACCAAAACACCAATATCATGCAGTTGAGATTTTCTGATTTGCTTCAAACGCTTTGTGGTAATAACTCTGCATAACTACATAGCCATTAGAACGAGAGAGGAGGAAAGACATGGAGAGAGAAAGATCCCACTTTACTCATTAGATTATATAACACAATGCATGACAAGGTTACTGAGTGGACCCAAGTGCAGACATGAGACAAAAATAGAATAAAACTAAGAATTTACTAATCAAACAAACAAAAAGAATAGACAAGTGACAATCAAACAACAAGGCAAGTAGCAAATGTGCAAAAGGTAGCTCCTCACAAGACCGTCCTGTCTAGGATTGGCTCCAGATGTTCCCCCAGGACAATCAGGTCGTCGCAGATGAAACTCCCAGATGAGCTCTGCATCCAGGATGTCCCGCTCCTTAGGACCATACCTCTCCCAGTCCACCAGGTTCTGGAGCCTCCCTTGGGCCTGGTCTGAGTCAAGGAGGCGGCGAACTGTGTAGGCAGGCTGGCCTTTGATCAGGTGGGGAACAGGAGGCGGTTTGGTGACCGGAAGACACAGGTTTGAGGCGGGAGATGTGGAAGGTAGGGTGGATATGCATAGTCCGTGTCAGTTGGAGACAGTAGGAAACCGGATTAATCCTCTTGAAGGGACTGATGAAGTGAGGAGCCAGCTTACAGGATTCGACTCAGAGTGGAAGGTCCTGAGTAGAGAGCCACACCTTCTGTGCGGATTGGAACAAGGGAGAAGTCCTGCACTGCCGATTGGCTGGATGTTATTGTGTGCTGGACACAAGCTGCTGGGCCAAACGGGTGTGCTTCCAGGTTCGACGGCAACACCGGCCCAACGCCTCAGCAGAAGGCATCCCCACCTCAGACTCCTACGCAGAAAATAAGGGTGGTTGTAAACCATACTAGCACTCAAATGGGGACATGCCTATGGAGGTGCTCTGCAAGGTGTTGTGTGCATATTCGGCCCAGATCAGCACTTTGGTTTGACAAGGAGAGGCATCTCAGGTTTGTCTCCAGATCTTTATTCATCCTCTTGGTCTGCCCGTTGACCTGGGAATGAAAAAGCCTCACCGAAGCCCTGATGAGGGTCCAAAACAGCTCCCAAAATTGGGACCTTGGTCAGACACAATGTCCTTTGGATGACCATGCAGGTGGAACACATGCCACTCTCAGGGAGAAGGAAGTTTGGGTAAGTGGACAAGGTGGCAAGACTTAGACAATCTATCAACAATGACCAGGATGATTGTGTGCCCTCACACTACTCAGGCTTCACATAAAGATGGTTCTTGAGGAGCCACTGCAACATGTCTTTAACATGGCGCACATGCTCCTTGAGGGAGCAGGGACAACTCTGGGCTCCTGAGTGGGGAAAGATGGAACATGCCGCTGTCTTCGCCGCTGAAGTAGCCGGTTGTCAACCTGGATGGATAAGTCGATGAAGGACTCAAGATTGTCAATATCTTTGGGAGAAGCCATCTCATCTTTTATGGCCTCATTTGGGCCATGATGGAACATAGCGATGAGTGCTTCTAGCTACCTACGGCATAGTCAGCTACACTGTGGAAACCCTGGCAGAGTTGAAGCAGCCTATTGGCCGCCTCTCGACCACTGACCGGATGGTCAAAGACTCGCTTCTTCTCCTCTGTGAAACGCTGGATGACAGTGCAGGAAAAAGCCTGTTGCTCCCAGATGGCTGTGGCCCAGGCGAGTGTTTTACCAGATAAGGGGGTGATGATGTGATTGGTGATAGCTCGGGAGTAACGGTAGATGCTAAGAACGTCTGCGTCTGGCTCTGCTGGACAACCTCAGTCAAGGACTGTAGGTTGTGTAGAATGTCTTGGAGCAGTTGTTCGTGTCTACTGACCATGGCTCCCTGCTTAGCCAGAACAGAACGGAGCTGGTGTATCTCTGCTGAATAGAGAAGTAACAAAAAGACAAGGCGAGTCGCAAACATAAAAACAGTAGCTAGGACTAGAGATCACAAAAGAGGCATGAGAACTCAAGACTGAGCAAAGATTGGTTAAAAACAACAGGGTTTAAATAGCAAACAGGTGAACCAAATCATAATTACACCCAGGTGAACTAAATGACCATGACGAAACCAAAAGAAAACAGTCTATGCTGCCCTCTGGCGGCCAGGCAAGGCAGCAGGGACCTTACACAATGTGACTATGATCAATGGGAAATATGGCCAGGATCTATCTCCCATGTGTATAATGAACTACAGTATTTATAGAAGTAAACAAAGCTTTGTCCTATTTTTCTGCTTATTTTCCAGTGTACTGCATTTTCACACGTTAATTGCCAAGGACATTCTTTGAATTGAAAAGAATATGGTGATTACACACATGGTACAGTCTACAGCGCTCAAAAGCAGCTTCTGTGTCTGTCAGCTTCTGTCTACTTCCATTTCTTTTTCCAGTGCCAGAAATGCCAATGCCACTGTCTCTCATACCAGAGTGACTGTGTGATTGGCTTACAGGTAGTTAGGTAGCCAATGGTGCGCGTCCTCTGTACGTGCCCACTTTTCTTGTTTGTGAGGCAGAGGCAGGCCGCGGCTGAGGATCCTGGCACTTTTCTATGTCAGAATCACTCCTCTTGACATTCTTGTTTGATGCTGAATTGAACTGAGCACCACAGGAAAAAGGGACATTCGGCTACTGAAGGAATTTGTTTCATTGGAAAACCAAGGGTTGCATTGCTCTCTGCCTTCTCTCTCCCTCTGCACAGTGAATGGAGATGAACACTTCAAATGAGTGGCAAACAGTTGCATAATCTCAGAACTGTTCCCTTCAAGAAAACACAAAAATGAAAGCATACAAGATGAAAGCCTACTTTTTGTTTTTATTGTTGAGTTGCAAAGACCTTTTTAGACCATTCTTCAACCCAATGAGTGAATGATGAATATTTGCACAAACATCAAATCATGCATTATACATTATGTATTTCCTATTGTCCTCAGTGTAGAAAGTTAAAGCTTCAGTTCAGTTTTTGATGGCTTGCTTAGCAAATAGAGCACGCATACGCACACATGCACACACACTGGTCAGATCGTTGTGAGACCCCTAACCATGTCTCAAGTGGTTGGGTAACAGTGCATGTGTTTGTTTCCCCTGTTCACCTCTTTGTGCACTAAAAGCAGTTAGTAATCAGGATTGGAGGTTTATCTCTCTCCTAGATGGCCCTATCAGTGAATTGATGGACAGCAGATGGTTTGTTTGAGCTGGAGGAGTTTCAGTAGCACATGGCTGTGATGAGAGACAACAGCATCAAAGCCGTCATTAAACACTCCCTTTAATCTGGAGCCACAATATACAAGAGGCTCTTAACAGCACTGGGAGTCTGGGAAAAGACTCTCAAAGCCTCCTCACTCATTTAGACAGTCAGTCAGGGTAGAGGCGAATGAGTTAGATAAACTCTCTTGCATATCATGTTATGGTTTGATGTCATGTTTCACAGGTCACGGAAACTCATAGGCTGGAGCTATGTGACAGGATGTGTCTTTTTGGTTGACAGTATAATGAACATCTCTGCATGACCTGTTTGTTCTACCTCAGGGATCATTTCGACGTTCCTCCATGTCCACCCGTTTGGAGCCAGCATTGAGTACATCTGTTCCTACCTGCAGCGTTTGGACACCAAGGTATAAAAGGCACACAGAGACTGGTATGTCCACTCTATTGAGTGGAACATCAGGAACTGGCCTCCAATATCACTCTAGATTGCACACACACACTCACACACATTTCTTGCAGCACCCTGCCACCCCACATGCATGGAGACAAACCCACACATACAGACACAGACACTTCCTGTCAGTCCCCCCTACAGGGCTGACATATGGGCCTTGCTGTATGCCACAGCCCTGCTGTGCAGTTTGAGATTGTTGGCATAGACACAGGCCCTTGGCGCAGGCAGCACTCCCTAATGCATTTATAACCTTTTCCACAGGAATCTTTTGCAGAAGAGGTCTTTGGGTGAAGCCAAAGCACTTTAAATAAGCTGATTTGTATTTATTTAAGGAGCTAAATGTAGATGGTTTGAATTCCCACTGTATTTGTACATTTTTAATGTTCACTAAAGGCCAAAATGTTATTTAGTCAATATCTGTTTGGCACTAGAATGCAATACTAATTTAAACCTGTCCTTTACAAGGCAGGAAATAAAATAAACATAATAAATAAAATAAAGTGTTTGTAGCAACACAATACAGTTATTGAAATATTCAAAAGATGTTGGGAGAAAGTTTAACTTTGGAGACTGCCCTGTACTTTTTGTACTTTTTTACCCTAAAAAATAGTATATATCTAGTCATAGCTGGCTAGCAGTGTGATTTCCCTTGACGCTGGATCATATTAAAGCTGGATCCTTCATTCTGACACATAAACCCAAACACCATCCTAGATCCTCAGACACCCCGTAGATTCCAGTCTGCCCGGTTGAGTGCCACTATTCTATACCCATCTGTGTGAGGAGGCATTTTAGACAAACTATCGCTCTTCACTGCCACTTCCATGAGGAGGCTCTTCCAAAAAAACTCTCAATGTCACCTCCACAAGTTAACCCCAAGATTAATGGATATTTTTGTTTGCCACCCCTACAAGGAAGCCTTCAGAAAGATGGCAGATCTCACTGGCAGATCCCCCTCCACAATCACACGCCCACTGGCCACACAGCAGACACATTCATCTTCCGAGGCCAAACCCTCAGACTGCCCTAACATGGACAGCCATGGACATGTACGCACACCCATGTGTGTCTGCGAGTGTTGTTCCCACACTGACTGTCTACAACACACATCAAACAACCACACAGTTTTGTCAATAGTACTGGCTAGACTGTCCAACAACAAGCCCGATCCTCTCTGCTTATCTAGTGGCTCCACACACAGAGATCCATTGTCTGTGATGACACACCAGTCATATCACCATGATGGACCTTAATGCATCCTGACATCAGCACAGGACTTAACAAATCTAGTTATTAATGCAAGACACTGTGGGTTGTCGACACCAGCTTATACTGTGGCTCTTGGCACTGGTATCCAAGGCTTTCAATTTACTAACGATCCTCAGCCCACCCTGGTGGTGTGAGCCAGCTTAAAATCTGTCATGTGTCTTATTGTCTTGATGCTTGCCCTCATCCTCAGATTTCAGTGGGGGTGTGAGTATTGTAAGTGTGTGATTATGATTTCAGTGAAGACTAGAGGTGTGAGAATAGTGGAGGTGTGAGAGTGTATGAGTGTTTCAATGTGCGTGGACTTCCCTTTGTTGTATGTCTAACCATTGCCTGCTGTGTGTGTCGTCAGATTAACCCTGGTGAGGTGGAGGCCCTGCTGTCTCGGCTGCCCTGCACCTTC
>CABFOQ010052751.1:0-12695 GCA_900660455.1 Gephyroberyx darwinii
GGCCAACAATATCATTAAGGACCCCAGTCACCCTGCACACTCTCTGTTCACCCTGCTACCGTCTGGCAGACGGTACAGGAGCGGTCAGTCACGCACTTCACGACTGAAGAACAGCTTCTATTTGCAGGCCATCAGGCTACTGAACTGTTGAACTGTAACTATTCCTCACACACACGTCACTTTATGTTCTACACTCAGATGCACATGCACTTTATACCTGTACATCTGTAACTTTATATCATTCATGTTTACCATACCTGCTGCTTCGCATCTAGCCTAGCCTTAAATCGGTTCCATTGCTACTTTATTTTACTTATTCTTACTTATTTTTTACTTATTTTCACTTATTTTCACTTATCTTTTCTTATTTTTACTTATTTTTACTTATTTTTACTTTTTTGACTTGTTGACTTATTTTGTCTTATTTTGACTTGTTTTTTTTTATTTGATTTGATTCATGCGTACCTACCTGTTGGAATGAGCCTCGTCCAATACATTTCATTGTTCAGTATGACTGTAAGTGATGCTGCACATTTGATAAATAAAGGACTTGAACTTGAACTTGAACTAGTTAAAGCTGCACGAGACAACTCCCAACTTTGGCGGCCCCAAGTGGCAGTGGGTGACAACTGTTTAAAGAACTTCATTACCCATAAAATCCTGTGAAGGTGTATGGATATGGAAGTGTATAGTTAGCTTAATTCAAATGTTATTGCAAATTGGAATTGCTAATGCTATCCCACAATACTATTTTAATTCCTTTTGCATGCATTAAAAATGAAAATTTAAATGTTCAAATACTAGTATGCACATTCGCTGACAGCATTGAAATGTTAATGACAAAGTCATTTGACATTTCATTTTCAAAGCCATGCCCCAGGTTTTATGATAAGCAAAATTCAAATTCTATTTTAATTTGAAAATTCAAATGCAATAAAACAATTAAAACCCTTTTTTTCATCTATGTGTACAACATTTAAGTCATAAATAAAAATTCAGTAGTCCCATTGCATTTGCATTCATACGCTTCCATGTGTACTTCCATGACGTCAGTAAACTAAATGTCTTCTTCTAAGTGTCTGGTGGTGATTTCACTCTTTGTCAGATTTCACTCTTAAGTTTTGATTCGTCACTTCTTATGTGGAGACGATTTCCCACCAGTGACCCAGAATTTCATTTAGGCAAATAGGGTGAAATCACGAGGTCTCAGCTAGGTAAGATGGGGCGCTTTTTCTCTGTTGCAGCCCCACTTTAACAGAAGCATAAATTAATGATTTTCTGAAAATGGAGCGAAGCCTGCGGAGCTATTTCTGGCAACACACTCGAGGGGTACAGCTGATGCGTCAGCTGATGCACCCACATAGCCACCATAATTGCGCGGTCTATTTAAGCTGCCACACTCTCACAGCTCATTCTCTGCTGCCACCACCCTGCACACCATGCTTCGCTACGGCAGTTTATGCTTGCCAATGAAGCTCGTCCCACCACCACCCCAGCATCCACCTGTGGGCTCAGTCTTCTAGTCCCCCTAGAGGGGATTACTGCCGATCGCTCCCTGCCTCACTCGGCTGACTAAGTGAGTTAGGCGGAGGGCAATGCAACAGGGCCCTGACGCCAAACTAAATTGCATTTACATTTTGTTCTCATATAAAATGTCAATCAATACGTGAGTTGTTGCCTGAAATATAATTGATTATTTGTTTATATTGGTAGTGGTTTGATGATGATCACCAACTGCTGGTGATAGTTTACCCTCCTCCGGTAATAAGACATGTTGAAGGACCATCAGGCTTTCTGAAAATATCCTATTAGTTGAAAAACACCTGTTTGTGTGCTTATATGTGAGTGCATGCAGATATTTAGCTTTGACCTAATGTTTTCCACTTGCTGCCTCAGGCTTCTACTGATGCATGACTTCTTTATTCATGCTAGTGACCTGCGATCCCTAGTTTGACATCCGTCTGCCTGACGTCCTTCTGTCTTAGTGACCACAACTGGCACCACAAGACAGGAAGAAGTCTACACACCAACCCACTCGTCACACAGACCAATAAACATTTGAGGTTAAACAGAAACAGAAGCATCCAAATGGAAAAAATCTTAATCACATAAGCATTTCTCAGATGGTGATGTCCAACAGCAACTCACATGAGCACAAAATTGTACAATCTAATATTACAGCACGGTAAAAATAATATATTGAAACAGCTTTGGAAACTGTTTTGAACTGATGATGGAACATATTTAGTCTTGATTTCACCAAACGATGCAGGTAGCAGCTACGGACGATTTCATTTTGGCGCTATATTTACACAGGTTTTCAACCTTTGGTTCAACCTTTGTATCTACATCTATTCAACATCAACATGTTTTCTGGGCAGGATTTCTATTTTGTCAAACACATGGAGAAAAACAAAACGCTCGACACAATTATTTTTTTCCTCTGGGAGCCAAAAATTCTCAAACATATTCGGGGAAAACAATGCAGTTGGGATGGCTCACCACAATACAAGCCTGAGATGGTTCCTTCATGAAATAAGGCGACCCAGCAGGGGGAACCTAAGGCTGTGAGTGACATGATGTCTGTTTGAGAAGTGCGTGGACTGAAGCCAAACCTCCCCACTGTGTGTTTGCGTCTACTTTTGTTGTCCAACGAGTCTACGTGATGACAGAGTCAATATAGGATAGGAAAGCTGGCCATCCTGCCAACGGAGGGGGGACACTTTACACACTCAGAGAAACAAGACGGCCACTGTGCAGCAAAAATTAAACTCCTCGCTGTTTGACATGAGTAAATTTGGAAAAGCAAAAGTGCTTTTTTGGCTCCAGATTGTGTAGTGATTTTGTCCTCTGTGACTCTACACATTTGTCTGTGAGGTTTATGGATATCTAGAATCCAAGTTTTGGTGTCGCAAAATGTTCTGGCAACACTGAGGGTCTTGGCCTTTAGAATTTTTTTTTGTTTCAGATTATTTATTGGCATTTCGGCTTGTTGAACAGTTAACAATGGAGCGTGGAGATCTGCAAGTTGACTTATGGTCAGAAAAAAAATGCTTGAATAATTGCTGGTGGGTCAGGGCGAAAATAAAATGATCGTCATAAGAAGTCCCATATATTGACTGCTTGTTTTTCATATTTCTCCTCAGACTTGTGTGAGCTAGAGCGCAAAGTTCATAGTAAATAGTGAATAGTGAAAATCAAGAGATGGAATGGAAGGTAAAAGCAGAGCATGGAAGAACCCTTTGTGAAGCAGTTCAAGATGATGGTGCTGGTCCCCGGGCGATGTCATCCGTAATGAATGTGAAGCGAACTATGTTTCATGAACCTCAAACATGACACGGCATGCATTTGGGAAAGAAAATCTAGCCGGCCAAAAAAAGACACACAAAATGTCATCTTATGTTGGACAGCAGCGAACATTTGTTCATAGGTGATCTCTAACCAATCGTTTGTTGGGTTCAAAGAAGGATCATGTGACAAAGATTTGAAAGCAGGAAGGTATGGTTACATGATATGCGCCTTAATCAACCAAGCCACAGGGGCATTTAGCAATTGTTTTCTTAGCCACAAGACAGTGACACCCATCAGTCACTTTAGATCTCACCGGCACGTCGTCTGTTCTCCGTGGCTTAAAAAGAGAGCAGAGGCATGGCACTGATTCCAAACGAGGCACACAAAGGTCAACCGTTACCAAACCACCCCGCTTTAATTGTCAGACCCTCCTCGACAGACAGCTTGAAAAGTCAGGGTAGTTCAGAGTAGGCGTCGATTGGACCACATGACACTAAAAACAGCACTCGGGAGGTGGGAGGTGAGCCTCTTCGGATACCTTCCAGCGTTGCATACTGCCGAGGCTGGCGGGCCCTGACATTGTCGTACTGTCAGAGCGTTATTGAACTGTACTCCAACTCAACACATTCCCGGCAGGGCTTTGAGAGAAAGGCAGCTGCTGCTTGGTTAATGTTTAATGGGAAGGGGTATCAACTTGAGAACTGATACGAATGATATTACTGGAGAGGGCAATGAGCACCCATGTCCTCCACGGCGTGTATAGGGATCAGCCAAACTAAAGCCACTTGAAACATGGTGATGAAGATTTGGCGTCACCGACA
Organism: Gephyroberyx darwinii; assembly: GCA_900660455.1. Classification (NCBI taxonomy): domain Eukaryota; kingdom Metazoa; phylum Chordata; class Actinopteri; order Trachichthyiformes; family Trachichthyidae; genus Gephyroberyx; species Gephyroberyx darwinii. Next base: position 4,113 of record CABFOQ010052751.1, read on the forward strand.
GATGGAATGACTCCACAGTAATGTTTCCACCAGAATTGTATTCTGAACAGGGTAGAAAAGCCTCTGAAACAGCATTTAGACCATCACAGGGCTCTGAACAGGAGGTGGAACTCTCTCTCTTCACCCACCAATCACTTCACACAAAACTCACCAGAAAACTCACACACACTTGACTGTCCTAAAGTTCAAGGCTTTGGCGCGAGCGAACCACGACATTATTTCATAGCTGACACTTGACCTGGCAACATTAATGGCCACAAAAACAGACAGGGAACGCCAAGTCCCAGCGAGGTGTCGTGAGGGAGAGTAAGCACATTAACACCTCCATTAGGCCATTAGGATGACGTGGCTCCCTGGCCAACCAAAGTTCACGAACCCCAGAGTGATGACAAGAAGCCTAAGAGCCTCTGGGAATCAGGTCACCTCATGGCAGGGCTACCAACCCGGTCCCAGTCCTGCACAGATGCTGTTGCAAAAGGGTTCAAACTTATTTCAATTCTGTAAAAAAAAAAGAATAAAAAAAGTTTAAAAAAGTGATGAAGGGTGAGGGCGCACTCACACTAGGTCATCCGTATCGTGCCCGAGCACGGTTGGCCCCCAAAGTCAGGTTCATTTGACTAGTGTGATCGCTCCGTACTGTCTGCTTGAAGAGGTGTGCTCGGGCATGGTTTACTTGGAGTCGGCACGGTACGCATCTAGTGTGATCGCTAATCGTGCCGGGGCACAGAACCCGAACATGTCAATGATGCGACTGTCCCATAAAATTGATGATTTATTAATTAACGTGAATTGTAATCGGGAGTAAAGCTGTAAATTCCTCCCTCAATGTCAGCTGCTTCCGTAAAAATCTTCTTATACGTGCAGCACGATTAACTGAAAATCGCTGCATTGCATAATCGATAATTCTATAAGGCATGTGAGAGAGCCGTGTGTCACCACGCCGAAAGCGACTCCAAATATGCCATAAAGTAAAATTATGAACTCCACTGTGCTGTGCAAAAGCGCTTTTCTTCAACACAAGAAGTTGCATCGTGATGACGTAAGCGTGCCCGGGCCCGGAACGTTAAGTGCAATGTGAGTGCAGGCCAGCGGGGGAGTGGGGAGGGGGGACAATCGTGCTCTGGCACGGTTCAAGCCAACCGGGCCAAGTGTGAGTACGCCCTGAGTTGTCCTGGCACTGTGGTACAAATAGTATTGTTGAGACTCCACCTTTAGTGATATAATGCACCATAAAACCAGATTCCAGAACCCTTTGTGCTCATTTGTGTCATGTAAAGTTTTTTCTAACTTACTGCAAATAAAATGCTTGTCCAGTGATGAGCGGGAATGTTAAGAGGAGGCAGTAGAGCATTTAGAGCTTGCATATGCATAGAATATGGGAGACTTGAGCAGTTGGGAGTTGAGGTTCTTTCAATTAGGCCTACTGAGGGCATTCCTTGGCTTTTTTTTCACCACAGATCAAACACTTCTGAAGAGGGGCGTCACATGATTCTCATAGAGCCTGAAATCTCTCTGGTGTGGCCGAGTTTAATCATGGCCAATAAATCAACACTTGACCTGTTATGGAAAAACACAAAGTCTTATGTAATTCATGTTAGAACTCAGTGGGAGAAGGTGTTCCCTCCGTCCTTTCAAGAGGCACTCTCCCCTTCTTTCTCCATCTGGCTTCCATCTACCGCGACTCACGTTTCAAATAATCTCCACCACTCGACTGTAGCCAAGCGGTCATTAGGTTCTAACTCAGAGGAAGCGGTGTTCCTGCTGTGGACAATTAAAAGGCAAGTCATATATCCCGTCTTCTGACTCTATTGATTGCAGCAGCAATATCCACTGCAGTTTTAGATCAAATAAGCAGGAAACGTATGGGTACTGAACAAGGGTTGGACCAATATGGGTTTTTAAAGGACAATAACAACACTGACACCGATACTGATACCAATACTGATACTGATACCGATACCGATACCGATACCGATACCGATACCGATACTTTTTTTACCAGTACTGCTGATAGCTGATTTTTTTGTGCTTATTGTTGATCATTTTCATCTCAAAAACTCACAAGTATTCAGTGTTTCTCACACTCCGATCAAAATGTTTTATTAGAATCAATTCAGGTTAAGGGCTTCCCCTAGACAACCAATACAGTATTGATCAATTATACAATAACTATGACTGTATCCCATTCTTATAACCCTATCCATAACATCACGTTACTTTCATAGGGAGCCAAAACGGAAGTCAACCAAGACCGCCCACTAGTTTGCCAGCGGCTAGGTGGCTAGCGTGATTTTCCATAGACACGGGAGGGACATTTATATCAACTGAACAAAGCAATAGATTTTGTTGAAAATCCCCTGGCAGTTGTATAAGCAATCGTAAGATATTCATATTTCTCTCATTTTTGTTGAAAGAAATTGTTAATGGAATAATTGTTATTATGTTATGAAATTATTGTGTACTTATAAGGTAGGTATTGCAGGTCTAACTGTTGTGGTTACATCTTTACATAACCCAGACATAACCTTGTATTATTGTACCTACCATTTAAAATTACCATTTTAATGAACATGCCATGACATTGCCGTGGTCCCAAGGAACCATGGCAATGTCACCGTAGAGGAGAATGGTCTGACATTCTCAGTTGAGGGAAGATCCTACTTGGAAATGAGAACCTGCCCTCTGAGGAAGATATGGTATTAGGTTGGTGGAGAGGTACATAAGAGAGAGAGACAAGAATAACCAGCCTTGATAAACAACATCTAAAATAACTCATTGAGAGGCAGCTGACATTAGTAGCCAGGCAGACATCTCGCTATGTGTTGTCATCTGCTCAGTCGCCTGCCTCACACGTTCCTCTCGGTCCCGTCCAAGAATGACTGCGACCAAATGGTTGCCATTTGTGTCCAATATAGAAGTGTCAATCTCATTGCTACTCTCATTGAATAGGCACAGGCTAGCTTTTCTGAAACCCCAACATTAAAGTGGTAATCTGTGAGATCCTCTTTTTATTTTTATTTAGTCCATCTTTGTCTCTCAGCCTCATTCCTGTGGTGTTTCTGCACTGCGCTTCCCAGAGATCACCTGTCAATCAAACAGTGTGTCCAGCACTGTGATGTCTTTCTCCTTGGATTTCCTTAAAGTTTGAGTTTCTGTAGGTGGTGCTCTTTTCTTCACCTGCTTGCTGCTCATGCTAACAACCCAGTTCTTCTTCTATTTATTCCAAACAAACTGGAAATGTAAAATGCATCACGTCCTGTGCACCAGGGGATTTTTCCCCCCTATCTACCAGACATTGGATGTTTAGAACGGATGGAAAAGCCATGAATTATTACTTTAAAGGTGCTATGTGTCGCATTTTTAAACATCAATATGTCATTGTCAAATGAATTGTGATACCTTACTCTAACACACACAATGTAAAATGCAATGTGGAGGCCGGTAGAAGCTACCAATCTTCTAGGCAGTGGACTCGTTTGTTTACGGAAATTATACTACACTGTCTCAACATTAATGTGTTAAGGATTTGGTGATGTTAAAATGCAAGTTATTTTAACATTATTTTACAACATACAGAACTGCTAATTCGGACTGTAAGCCCGCCGACCTGTCGTCTCCGAGTAAGATAATACGACAATGATTCCTTTGTCACGTAGCTGGAACCGCTAGACCCAGAACTGGCTCCGTGTCAAAACCCATGTGATTATGAGAAGGAAAACTCTGATTTTCCAGGTAGTGCCATCCTTGACGCAACTCATTTAATGACAAATGGAAGCTTTTTCCCCTGTGTAGATGTTTCCAATCGTTTTCCGATCATTCCATTTCCATTCGCACTGGTTGGTTCTCTCTAATCTCTTGATAAAGGAACTGCAGCGATCTGACCGTGCTAATTATAGATACTGGTTGGAGAACATATTGCCCTGAAAAAGAACTTCTCATGGTTGTTGTTGTGCAATTCAGACTATGATTTGTTGTAAATTATTCCATGCATGACACAACAATCACCCAATGTTCCAGTACAAATAAGGGAAATAATAGTGCGTAATCCGAAGGTTTAGATTAGATAAACATGTATGAAATTCAGAAAATCTGAATAGAATATGAGGAATCTTCTGAATCTAATAGGTAGAGTGAACTGAAACTGGAGCTTCTCAGAACTTCCTTTGGGTCTCTTTGCAGTTGCTTTCGAGAGAAACAGGACCCAGCACCGGATTACTTGCTGATGAAAGCGTGTTTGCTGAAGTAATCCCGCAGAGGACCCCATCGTATACACAGTCTCATCCCATTACATTCTATCCTCCCACCCCGCTGATCCTTGCCTCCTTAGTGGGGGAACCCACATCAGTGGGACATTTCCGCTCGTCATGCTCGTCCTCACAAGTCCTACTGTGGAATCAACCTTCATAACGCTGCTTTGTGTCCTGCAATTCATAATGCGCCCGTCTCATCTGTAATTCAGGATATTCAAATATTCCATAATTTGCTGCATGTAAATGCCATATCCCGTTTACAATAAACGGGAAAAGCCCATATCCCGGATAAAAAGAGCCCAAATATGCTAGCTGGGATATGCCGATATGAACTGGTATATTGTGACATGTAAACACCATACCCCATTTATCGTTGGATTTGGTGAACAGCACAAGCCTCAGCCTCTATGTTAGACCCTAACTATGTTAGACCCTCTCCATGTATACAGATATATGAAAAAACTGGTAACTGATCAGTCCACGTAAATGACATGTTTTGACTAAGACCCTTGCTGGGATGGCATAAGGCGTAAACACACTGATTGAGAATGCATTTTCCTTAAGCAGTCTACGTTCACACTGCAGGCCCTGAATTCTGAATTGCTGCTCACAGATGATTTATCAAGATTCAAGATTCAAGATTCAAGATTTATGTGGGTGACTGTTCATATCTATTATATGGTGCAACCCATATCCGATACCAACATGAAGATGTCACATCCATTTTTGTACTTTCGCTTCTACCACTGGGTTCAACACATTTTGGTTACAGTATGTGCCTTTGAATTTTGACAAATGTTGGCTCAGCCAAGCTGCCGTCAGCAACCACATTTGACAGTTATCTCTGGTGAATGATACAAGATTTACTTATTGTCAGGGTGATGTTGATTAATTTCAATTTGAGTGTTGAAATACAAGTCACGTGTAGGTTGCCTGCCTCGGGAGCCGATTCTTGTACCACATATCCATGTGTTCCACATTGGAATTGAAAAAATGCAACTTTATGCAGTTTTCTTCTCTTCACACTGATTAGAAAACATCAGATCTATGTCACATGGGAGGGACTCCACCGTTACCCATGCCCCCCACAGTGGGCTCAAATTGGAACCACTGACCCAGCCCACAGGAATCTGATCAGAATAGGGCACTATTACACAGGCAGTCCTGGTTGTAGATGCTAAACTAGGCCAGCAGCCAGTAAAAGAAGGCTACACTGCACTAATTATGGTTGAGGTTTTGCAACCAACTGTTTAGAGCTCTGCTTTCAGTTTAAATGAAGTGAAGTAAACACAATGGTAATTGAATCCAATGAAATCCCTGTCAACATCAACTCCATCCTGACTAAGTTGTTGTGTTGACCAGAAGGAGGAGCTGTGGACCTATCGAATGTCACTTCCTGTTTATTACAGCTCCCAATGCTCTGTGCACAGCTGAGGAGCTGAAGGCCTCACATCTGACTTTGGCTAGATGCATGCATGACACTTCATAAAAAAAGTCATGTAATTTACAGCTGAGCTAAAATGACATGGTGGTATTTACTAGCAGATAGGTCAGACTGGAGCTACTATATGAGGATGAAATTGATCCAAGCGTTACAGGCTGCAGAAATCTGCTACAGTGTGGGGCTCGGCATTCATTGAAGAAATTGATTGTGTCTGGTCTCCACACAGCTGCAATGCATGCTGTGTTATGGTAAAACTATGGTAAAACATGTACACAGCTGAGGAAAACAAGTCATACTTTAGCAGGTGGCTGCAGTGTACACCCCAGAATCAGTCTTTTCAGGCAGATTGTAGTTTTAGTTCTACAAACATTTCTCGGTGGCAGAGCTGTTCTGGAGGCAGAGATAATCTCATTGGTTGAGTTAAACCTCAATGGGTGGAGCCAAAGAACCACAGTTTTTCAGAGCAGAAGATAATATACAAAATACAAAATATGAATAAATAAAAATAAAAATATATATAAAAAGATATATGTAAATACCTAGATGGCAATATGGATGGAATACCTAGGCTAGTATAGCTAGTTTGGACTTAGCATGCCAGCTAGGCTAACTAGCTAAACTAGATAACTTAGTATGGCTAGACTTTTCAGTTAGTAACAAGAGCGTTAGAATTCATAATATTACCTCTCTTACCCCTCAGCTTTTTCACAGAGTTTCAGTCAAGCGTTGAAAAACTATGGTTATTTGGCTCCGCCCACTAACTCAACCAATGAGATTATTTCTGCCTTCTGCCTCCTAAAACTCCAATCTGCTTTGTCAAACTCAAGTTCAAAAGGAATCATTCACACAGGGCAGTTATGTTCAATATACCATATACCGTACTCAATAATGATTCAATCAACACACACAGACAGTATCACATATCACTTTCATGTAATATCTATTTAAGTAGTTTGATCCAGCTTTTATCAAGGTGTGAATGAGATTCTCCCTACAGTTGCATCTCAGCTATGTGGATATGAATTTGCTATGCAATTTGTGAAGTAAACTGAAGTGAACTCAGACTACACTCATGGACTGACTTGGACAACTGCTTAGAGGTCAGTGGGTGTGTGTTACATTGTGAAAGAGTGAGAGAGAGTGAGTAAGTGCTGTGTGTGTATGTGCTTGTATGTGAGTGTCTATGCTTGAGGATGGGTCAGATGAGGTCGTTGGGTCATATAAGGACATGGAAAAGGGGGTGTGGTTCATGTTGGGAGATTGTCCGACTGTCCGTCCACTTTCAGGGCCTCCGCCCACGCTGCGGTGGCTTTCACATGGTATGAACTCCAACCAAAATAACCGGTGCAATTTAGCACAATCATAAGTGCACTGTGGAGGTGATGGGCCTGAACATGGCTTTCTACAGAAAGAAGTCAAGAAAGGTACAAAGAATGTTTAACCATGCCAGTTAAGCCAAATGTTCCATTTGAAGAAAATGCTGATAATGATTGACTCCCGGCAAGCATTTGACGGACAGCAGCGTGCAGGAGCTGGCCAAGTTCAACGTCAAACATAAAATCTTCACAATATGGTATTATGGCAGCTTTGGGAACAGTTTTGAACTGATATCATAACCATATTTAGGTCCTGATGTCACAAAACGATGCAGGTACCAACATCTAGTCAAAGGTATGTCTGCCGGGCTGTGTCCCGTTCTCTCCCTGGTGTTCCAGGTTATGCTATGCATATGATTTCATATGTAAGATTGCACACAAAAAAAGGGCCCTTGCCTTCACCGAGGTCAAATGGTGAATGATTGAAACAATTAAAACTATTCAGTCCGCTCCCCAAGGGCAATGTCTGATTGTATTCTGTTTCCTTATTTAAGTGGGTACAATGAGAACTGATCCAAAGGGACATTTAGTCATCCAAAGGATCAGGCCACCTGGGTGCTACAAGGCCAAACGCATAGTAGTTACATTTCTATGGCTGAATTCCCAAAAAAGAACAATTTGAACTGTGGTAAAATATGCTCCCATATAATTTACAGAATCACATACATTCCCAAAGGAACCTATATCCCTGTCCGTGATTGGTTCAACTATAGGAGATTATGCAGCTATTTGCAGAGATACATCAGTGCAATAAAAACCCACAGCGTGATGGAACAAAAGACACAGGAAACAAGTTTCTCTAACCGCAGAACATTATGGACCACTCCAGCATATGCACAGTATATTTTCTACTCTTTTCCTTTGTCCTGCACGCAAACCTGTTGCCGTAAGGTCATTTGTCACGCTCTATGTGGAAAAAAGGCCATTTCCAGCTCCAGAATAGTCCAGGGGGGGGAAAGATAAGGGGCAGTCATTTGACCAAGCGCTATGAGACCCTAAAAACGCGCTCCGCCGAAGAGCTTAACGGTGAGGAAACCCATTCGGTGTGCCTGTAATTGCATGTACAAAAGCTTGTTACAGCAAAGTAATGTTACATGGCCCCGCATTTATCTGACCAGGCACTTTTTGGCTGGCTCGCTGGGTCCCTGAGGTTGGCGTGCAACGTGGATGACAGTGTTTCCAACTAGCTGGCCTATCATTACCGTTCCCCCGCCGAAAGCAGGCATTTTTCTCAAATCCATCCTTGTTATAAAACACACTGCCCACGCAAATACACGTCCACAGATTTAGATTTAACTACATGGTTGACAGGTCTTATTTTAGCCCGAGGCGCTGGGAGTCTGCTGAGCTGTGACTGCGAGTCACCATAAACGCTTAAAGGGGCATTAAGTAATCTATTACATTTTATACACCTCTATGGGTAACCAAGGAATCACCATGCCGGTTCCTCTTATGGACTAAATTAACTGGAATGTTTCCTCACGTGGACAGCACCATGGCAGGAGGAGATTCA
>CABFOQ010052751.1:12956-25614 GCA_900660455.1 Gephyroberyx darwinii
CCAAATTATATAACTTACATTATACAACATACTATGGTTTCTCATGAAGATGTATGTCTTAAACTCTATTCAACAAGTCAAAATGTGGGTAAATTAAATTAAATTAAATCATTAGTATTTGTCATCACCCGCAGTAAAAAATTGACTTACCGCACCTTTAAAACATGGGACATAGCAGCCTACAACCATACATTGTGCAGACCTGTGTGTGTTTTATTGTCCATGACTGTTTGTGTTCGACTTGATGAGCTTACATGGTTTGCGTGCATACGTCAGTGTGTGCGTGCCTACTGCCAGCTCCATTTTACCGCCTAAGGCTACTGCAGTGACTGAGACAGTCTCATCCTGTCACATTCTCTGGTTAGTGGCCCTTGGGACCACACAGGCTTCAGCCACAGACAAGTCAAACTCGTGGCTCGTCTTTCTCGGCCCTCGCCGCGTTACATAACCTTGGTGAAATATGGGTTAAAAGGGCTGCTGGTCATACCACCCACAGCGTCTCCTCACGTGGACACTGCATGCCAGGTCGGTTACCAAACCGCGTCATCATCTCCCGACTCCCCCGACGACGATGTAGCAATGCAAGCTTATGCTGGGTACCGACGACTGCAGATCGGTTGTGCAAATGATCCTCCCAGTCTCGCTCGTAAGGCTTCTGTAACGTGAGGAGGACAAGGCAGCGTAATAAAGTGATGACACTCTGTTGAGAGAGAATCTGCCCAAGATTGATGACTCTGTAAAACCAAAGTGATGAAGACTGAGGCTTTACGGCACAGCTCACATTTTACACTCCCGCAGGGTGGATATGATGAGTGAAGGTTTGATCGGGTCCTGTCCAGGGTTGCGCTTGGTCTCAGTGCAGCATGCAGACATACATCTTCATGAGAAACCATAGTATGTTGTATAATGTAAGTTATATAATGATCAGATGTTTAAAGATATTTAGTTTGCCTTATGATGATCACTGACTAGAGGCCACCCAGGAAGTTATCCATCTTTTTATTAACCTCCAGATCACTGTACTTGCCTATTAATCAATCTAATCCTTTCCAGGAACTGAACTGAAGTCATGATTACTCATGTAGGCTACAGTAAATTATTATCTACCTTTGGAAATGCAATCTCTGTATGAAACCCATTGTATTATGAACACCAGATCAGTGTACTGTAACTCACACAAAATTCTCCTCTACGCAGCTCTAAAGAGGACCTTTAAATGGCAGCTCTCATTTGGCAGTCCACATCCCTATCATTTAATATGATTCTCCTTTTCCATTTTAGTAAACCTTTCTCCTCCACCTGTTCCTATAGCATTGTGTACTCTGGCAGCGGTATCCTGCGGAGCAAACGGGTCTCAGTGTTAATGGGAGGCATTAGTCTTTCTGGATCAACATGAGATGCACATCTATCCTACCACCGTCCCTGGCAACAAATCCGGCCTCCATTGGCCTGGGCCACTAATAGCCCCTAATAAGGAGGAAATGAAGCATGTTTGATTTGTGAGATGGGACATCTCCTGAGCAAACCTCAGACCACAGACTATCCAGTCATCGTCCACATGATCAATAAACTGTCCACCAGAGACTGGGCCTCTGTGTCTTCTCACAATCACGTTTATATGCACACAACACATTTGATTGTAATGCCATTAAGCCAAATATGCCAGTAAGGCAGGACCTGTGACAAACTAATAGGTAAGACCGCGAAAGACAAGCTAAAGTTTGACTGTCTGTGGCTGATGGTACACCTACTGGTACACTATGAATCAACCACTAAAATGTTTTCCAGGAAGTAAAGGTTTTGGGATTTCAGTATGAAATTCCAGGAAAATATGTATATATATTTACATTTTATAAGTATTAATTGTTAAATACGTGTTCCTTATGATATGGAGTATTTGCTAACAAGGTGAAAAAGTCATTTTTAATTTCATTGTGACTGTAAGTGTGATCAAGTTATGTTAGATTTTTTTGGTCATTTCAGTTTATATATTTGAAAGTTTGTCATGCAAACGGGATTATTAGGGGTGGTGTCACTATTCATGACTGATTTACTTCCACTGGCTCTGGTGCACAATGTGGCATATAACTTTTGCTGAAAAATAAAATGAATGTTTCACCGTATTGTATCAGAGGGAACAATGATAATACACATGCAACATCTCCACAGCAAGAAAAATGATATCTAAAAGCAAACTCACATGCATAATGCCAGAGGCAGGCAAGCAAACAAAGAAATGACAGATGCAGGGCTAAATATACCATTTCAGGGTGGTGGCAGGGCAGTATTATTTTGGGTGATAATGTTTCAGTAAGCAAACACCAAGCACAAGAAATGCCAGGCATACGTGTTTCTGAAATCTCTGCAGGTTGTAGGCCTGACAGCTCACCATAGAGACTGTTCTGCACATACACTAACAAATAAAACAATAAAGCACAATAAAGCAATAAATACATTTTATGCAGTTGTCATCATTATCAATTTGTCTCTCGCCACTGGCACTGTACTCTCTGCTTTTAAAATAGCCGGGATTAAGCCATTACTCTAAGAACCAAACCTTGATTCTGAAGTACTTCAGAATTACAGTCTGATCTCAAATCTGCCGTTCTGTTCTGAAATACTTGAAAGGGTAGCCAGCCAAATTACTGAATTCTTGTCAGATAACAAACTATTTGAACCATTTAAATCTGGTTTTAGATCTTTCCATTTCACCAAAACAGCACTCACTAGAGTGGTGAATGATCTCCTGTTAGCTATCGACTCTAACCTCAGTGCTATTGTTACCTGAGTGGTGATACGATTGAACAGAGTATACTCCTAAATCGTCTTAAAAGCTACATTGGTATCTGAGGATTGGCGATTTCATGCTTTAGGTCCTATCTACTTGACAGAACGCACTACGTCTTCCACAATAATATGACCTCAAGAGTGTTGCAATGTGGACTTTGATGTGCCAGGCTATGTCTTGGGCCTCTTCATTTCTATGTTACTACTCGGTGAAATCATTGGTAAATTCTGAATTAATTTTCATTGCTACACTGATGATACTCAACTTTATGTACCCGTTAAACCGAACGATTACTCGTAATTCCAAAACTTGCGTGTCTATCCAAAATCAAATGCTGGATGTCGCTAAACTTCCTGCCTCTCATTGCCAACGAAATGGAGATGTTGGATAATGAACCAGCTAGACTTAGGTATCTTTTTAAGAATATTGCACTAAATTTTGATAACTGCATAATCTCCCAGAATCCATCCATCAACAGTCTACCTACCTACCCAGCCTGTCATTTGAGCTACACATCAAAGAAATCACAAAAACGTGTTTTACCATCTTCACAATATTGCTAAGATTCGACCCACGTTAACAACGACACACACAGAAATCTTAGTACATGCCTTTGTATCATTGAGATGTGATTATTGCAATGTCCTCTTCTCAAGTTTACCTATTGTATGCATTAAAAATCTCCTACCTGACCAAAACCAGAACATTTTACTGCCTATCCTGTCCTCACTACACCGGTACCCAATTCATACCAGATGTGACTTCAAGATTCAAGAACTTTATTTGTCACATACACACACAGGGTGTGCACTGAAATGAAAAAGTGGCAATGCTCAGTGGGAATGTGCAAAAGAACAACAACAGTCACATTATTTACAATAAAAGAGCAGCACAATATTTACAGTAGAAACACTATTTACAATATGGTAGAAATATAAATAGAAAATATAATAAAATATGTGGAAATATGTATTATAAATTATGTGTAGTCACTACTTGTATTACTAAGTGTGTGTGTGTGTGTGTGTGCATAAGAGGGGCAGTGTGTGGGACTTGGTGGGGGCCCTGGTGAGGTCAGAGTTCACAGTCCTGATGACCTGAGGAAGTGTGACTGTGGAGGCGCTTGCCTGACCGCAGCAGCTGAAACAGTCCGTTGTTGGGGTGGTGAGGATCCTTCATGATCCTACAGGCTCTGGTTCTGCACCTCCTGGTGTATAAGTCCTACAGGGTGGGGAGTGTAGTTCCAATAGTGCGTTCAGCCGAACGCCCATCATCACCCATCCTTACCCATACATGAGTCCAGTGGCCAGGTTTTTTTTTATCAGATGTTTTCGAAGCAGGTAGCCTATCCACTGCGTTGTATTGCTTTGTATAAAAAAATATTTAACGCTAAATATGTTTTCAAATTCATTTCTTACAATTCAAATTCAGTTCCTTGTGACACATTCAGGGACTTGGGAAAAATAAGCAAGTATAGATTCAATTTATATCTCTGCCCACAGCGCAAAGCTTCAAACAAACACAACACCAGCTTTTGCTGCTAGCTAATGTTTGCGTTAGTGTCTGCGCTAACTATGGTTACAAAACATTTGATCTAATGTTAGGCTAATGTTACTAGCAGACAATATTTTCAAGTGTTGCATTTCCTCGGTGTAGTAACATAATATTAGCCAGTAACGTTAGCTAATGTGCCAAACAACAAGTGTGACAGTTGGCAAACATTCAAAAGGATGAGTGTGTGTTCCCACCAGACTAGGCACTGGCTGAAAAACAGTTACATTGAATCTGTGCTTGCTTGTTTTCCCAAGACCCCGGATGTGTGTCACAGAGAACTGACTTTGAAAAACATATTTTTACTCCAAAGTAGACTGACATAAAAGTTGACAACAAATTATAATAAATGCAATTCAAATTTAATTTCTGGTGGCACTAATTTCATATCATCATATCAAACGTGGACAACATTGACTGGCAAATACCCAATTTTTAAAGATGCCAATATAGTCCATATATCAGTATAACTCAGTATAACTTCTGTTTGATCACTGAGGACATTTCAGAGTGGTTGTTTTTTTTTATAACATGAGTCAATTGAAAATGCCCTCTACTGTAAAACTGCACCGTATAGAACAGCAGTTTGGTCTGCTGTCTTCCCTCTTGATTCCTGCCAGTACGGAAACACCTGCAGGCAAATCTGCTGCAGTCAAACATGTGACAGTTTTCAGGAAGGCCAGGGCACGACGCATAACATGTAGTACAGGTCAAAAAGAGAACAGAATTTCTGCTTGGGGAGGGCGCTAGCAATTGGTCACATTGGCTGTGACACCATCACAACAGGTGATGACAGGCCGATGAATATCAAATAGAGGTGAGTGGTATGTAAGTGTGGGAATGTACAGGTCAGCAAAAAGTTCCTGAGATGATTGGGCTGAGGTTGAGCAGGAGACAGACGGGGGGGGGGTTGGGGGGTTGATGGAGGTTCCTGGCTCCGGCTTCCTACAGCGCTCCCTTGCCTTGTCGCCCTGCCAAAAGAAAAATGTCACTACCATATTAGATTCCCCTCTGCTGTGTATTTTGCAGCCATCACGTGGAGCTGCTAGCTATAAATGGAAGCCCTTCCTCTCACCAGCTTTTCAGTTGACCGAACAGATCCTGGCCAAACCGTAACAGCAAAATCAACCAGGCTGAATTGCCTGGCTGACAGACACATCCACAGTGCCCAAAATTTTCTGATCCCATGCGATTAGCCTGGTGGCTATAAATACTGTAACCTGGTCGGTCCTGTGCTGCAATGAATACTTGGCACTACTTTGTGGGACAGGCTTTATCCAGGTGACCTTCTCATGGCCTCCCTTCGAGTAGGACAGTGTGGGGGTAAAGAGGGGACTAAGTGTCATTGTGCGTGTGTGTGTGTACAGCTATTAATAGAGGGCTTTCAGGTGACGTAAAGTCATAAAGCATCCACAAACAGCCATATTGGAGGTCCCCAGCTCTGGACAACAACACTGTCCCCAAATCTCTTCCAAGTAAAGAAACTATTGGCTGCTAAAAAGTACCTAGTAGCATTTTCAAACCTATGGCTTGGTCATCTCAATAGTATAGAATAGACATGCTTAATTTCTGTGTTGTTTTTGACTTGAGACGGATAATTTCTTCAATGAAAATCTGATCTATTTTGCGTTTAAATAATGTCAGCTTCTTGGCTAGCTAACCATAGCATCTGGTCAGCTAGCCATCACTATCCACATCTGATTGGTACAAAAACAGTACTGGGGTAGCAGTGGCTAGTAGTTGCACAGTAACATTAACATCAGTTGCTTTGCTAGATTATCCAACTGACTGGTTAGCAAGTTACAACAAAGAGTGCTTTGGAATAGAGACTAAAGGGCTAACGTAGCTAGGGCTCAAACGACTAGGGCTAAAGGGGCGGACTAGGACTCGGGGGCTGGCCAGGGGCACCAAGTGCCCCTGTAACTTTAAGCTTGGATCCCCCTTTGTCTTCTCTAATTGAGGTCTATTAAAATACAGAGATTGTTATATCGCTGTGCTGATTTTCGGCAAGGCGGAACAAAAAAAATCATGTATCATCAATCCCTTTTAGGTGACAGACCAACCAGAGTTTGAGCACAAGGCAGCTAGAGTGATTTTAGTGATTTTACGTTAGATGTGTTTAAGAATAGGTGACCATATGAGAGCTACGTCCGCTTCATTGAGGACTAACCTCACAGATCCCAATATGTGCTATACTCCCCATCTCTTTTCAATCACCACTGACAGGAAAATGCCTAAGATGTGCCACCGCAGCCAGCATCCACTAATGGAGTAGTCATCTGATGGCGTTAGTGTTAGTGTTAGTTAGTGTTACCGTTGACTGACTTTAGGGGACCTGGCAACCTGCGCAAAACATCCAGTGGTGAGGCCAAAGGAAATACTGTTTGACTCCTGTGTCCTCAGAACCCCAAATTGAAGGGGTGAGAGACTGTTCACAGTTAGTAGAACAATTTGCAAGCAAGGACTATTTTAATTTTTCAATAAGGAAAAGGGAAAGCTACACTACGGAGATGGGACCTGAACAGTAGAAAATAAACTCACACTTGGATTTCCTTGCTTCATGGTCACTTTTTCTTCCATTTCTTAAAAGTCAGACTTTGTGTGATAAAAGTGTGCAATGTTTGATGTGAATGGACACATGATATTTTAATTATTGTAATTATTCAACTTCTCTGGTTTTACACAAAAAGACACTTTTACACAAAATATAAACACATTTGCACTCACGCACTCACATGTATGTGCATAAATCCATGCAAGTAAATATTCTCACTTTCTAAAGCCACTGTTATTCAGGTCCTTTGTTATGTCCATCTGCATCTGTGTTCAATAATGTATATAACAAGCATCTGACCACCAGTACCTGTAAACTTTCACCCTGATCTAAAGGGCTAAATGGACTACGATTAAAGGAGCTAGGGCTAGGGACTATGGCTAAAGGATCTAGGGTTAAACCAACAAGGGCTAAAGGGGCTAGGGCTAAAGGGGCTAGGACTAAAGGGGTTAAAACTAAAGGAACAAGGACTAAAGAGGTTAGGTTTAAAGCATCTAGGGTTAAAGGGGTTAGGATTAAAGGGGCTATGGCTAAAGGGATTAAGATTAAATGGGCAAGGGCTAAGGGGGTTAGGACTGAAGGGGTTAGAAATAAAGGGACAAGGACTAAAGCATCGAGGGTTAAAGGGGTAGGGCTACAGGCAAGACGGTTTACTGTGTCACAGTAACCTAAATTGGGAAATAAATCTGGATAGGCAGACTTTATAATGTTACTGAATAAACCAACACCCACACCATTACAGGCATTTAGCAGACACTTTTATTCATAGCGATTTACAAAGTTGACAGCTGGACACTATGTGGAGATTGAACCCACAACCCACAACCCTGAGAGTCTCATTCTCTACAACTCTCTACCACACCACAATAATCTTTTTCAGAGACTCCCTTTGTCTAGCCTGGTTGTTATATAATTGCGGTCAGACTGTGGAAAGAGCTACCTGAGGAGCTTAGGCAGGCATATGTACCATCAACGTTTAAATAACTTCTTATATATTTTTATAGACTTGCTTTTATGTAATTGCACTTTTAATATTGTATAGTAATCTTATGGTTGTTTTTTTTAATCAACTTTCATTCTAACCTATTTTCTTTTAAATGTGCTTCCTATTTGTATCTCATCCCTATATATTCTTGTATTCTTGACTATTATTATTATTATTATTATTATTATTATTATTAGTAGTAGTAGTAGTAGTAGTAGTAGTAGTAGTTTTAATGTTATTAAAGTATTATATTATATTATATTTAGCTATAAGCCAGCTGTGGTTGCTAGGAGATTTGTGATGTAACTTTGTGCATGTGTATGTGTGACTATGGAACAATGCTGTTATGTTGGTGCAACATGCGATGAGGGTTGCCCCCTGTTGTTTATTTGTAGACGTCAGAGATGTTTTCCATGGTCAGCTGACCGACGACCTTGTGGAGCGTGTGATTTCCATGCAGCACTGAGAAGGTGACCTCGGCCCTGTTGTCCATAAACATCCCCAGGAGGTCACCCAAGGGTGGACCACACCAGCGGTCCTGCTCCACTGGATGCTCTGCCACTCTGCTCTGGCACTGTGACAACAAGGGAGGTAAGGAGGGGAAGCACTCCCACAATCCAGCTGCAAAGAATCTTCTAGTGTGCATATACATGTTGCATATACCTTAAAGGAAAAATACACCCTCTACACCTACTTCTACTGCAGTTACTGCTTTCCTGCGTTTCCCAGAATGACTTTGGTCAACCCCCAGAGAAGAGTGTTCTCTGTGCTGTATAGGTGGAGAGTGATGACGATAGCATAGTAGGTTTTTCCAATCGAGAAAATGTGAGATTTACTATTGCTGTTTTAGATAGCTGGAAAAATGCGCCACCAAACAACAAAATGTTTCATGTTAAAGTTTAATCCCCCACGGTCATCATTAAAGTTTCATCCTATCCAACCACGCCCCAAAAATGACTTCCCCACATCCCTCTATGCCAAACACATGGCCTGGCAGTTTGTATCGAAACAAACAAGCAACACAGAATGTTACTTCTCAGAGGTTTGCCTTTGAGTAAATTGTTGTACTGTTCTTGTTTATATACTCCATGTTGACAACATGTGTTAGTATTTATGGCCTTACCATGGCATAGAATACTAAACAGGCTCACGGAGACCAGGGACTTGCATAATGTCCCTTGCACAATGTCTGTTTTCACACCCATCCGAGCACATTCTCATTCATCACACGCTATGCTGTACATTTCTAATTGTGCGGTACATGACCCAGCATAACCACAGTGCATCCAAGGGACAGAGTCTAAATAGATGGGAAAGCTTACAATAGCTGGGTAGAAAAGGTCACTGGGGATGGAAACGGTGGCTCTAAAGTCAATCTCCAGCGAGTCTAGAGATCAGATATTTGAATTGAAAACAGTTTAAATTCAGAAAGGATCCAGGAAGTGTTTCTTTGGCTCTCAATCATTGGAGAGCTGTTTTTGGTGACGCGGAGAGCAGATTCTTTGAGGTATTAAATGCAAAATATAGCACCCCCATAGAAAAAATTTCAGATAGCTCTTCCCACTCAAATCACCATCACCAATCAATCCCAACGGGGGCCAAAAAGTTGCAAATAAACTTAAATTGTACTAAAAACTATAAATCGGACCCCTTTGAAAAAATGCAGC
Organism: Gephyroberyx darwinii; assembly: GCA_900660455.1. Classification (NCBI taxonomy): domain Eukaryota; kingdom Metazoa; phylum Chordata; class Actinopteri; order Trachichthyiformes; family Trachichthyidae; genus Gephyroberyx; species Gephyroberyx darwinii. The sequence goes on from CABFOQ010052751.1 coordinate 22,502, forward strand.
ACTTGATTCCTGAACATGCTGAACATTTTAAAGTTTGAATGGCATTGATAGCTTAAGCGGTTCAAGCTGCATTTTTGTTTTAAAAAAGTGTACAGAAGAATTATAATAAGCGGCAGAATAATAAGTATGAGGAATAACAATAGTGTACTTCACAAATAAAGCCCCAGTGTGCCACTAAACACCTCTGGAGACTGGACTTGCAAAAGTGTAGGTCAACAACGATTATGGCTGGGATGTACTCACTAATAGGATAACACCTCCTGCATGTACTTATATGGTGTTTCCCACTGACGTATTGGTACACTGTGCTGATACTCCATATCATATCAACATATTCTGTGACAATATCTAACAGCATGCCCATGTGTACCCAAGGCGCTGTTCATGACCACATTCGGCTTCCTTCCTTTTAACACTTTGAAGGTGACTCCTGTGGATTCCCTTCATACCCAAGTTCAAGCCAGAGCAAATGATGGTCCCGTGGCATCACGATGCTTTCTACTTTTAGCCACCGCTGCCTCTCAGACTACGTACCTGCCCTGTGACACCTCACACTCATATTTCCACAATCATGATCAATGTTTTCTCCATTTGCAGCAAGTCGGCTGCACGGGATGCCATGAGATTCTCAGTTTTTCTACTTTAAAAAAACAAAAATGAAACAATATGTAATGAAAATAGAAAATAAAGACGATTTAAAACTAAACTAATAACAAGAATTGTGTGAAGTTACTAGTTAGTTGCAATAGAGCTGAAAAGTCCCTGCTGTGGGAGTAAAGACTTAGCAATCAACATTAGCTGACATGAATTCCCCACCCAAACATGAACTGTGGTCTCAGGTGGTTTATGACTGGTGGAATCTGGATTTGATTCTTGAGCCTGGACGTCATAGGCTTTATTTAACCACTAGATTAGTTGCCTGGCCTTTGGGGAACATGGCGATTGGCTGCAAGAGGGGACGGAGATCTGCTCGTCAGAATAAACAGATTAATGGTCATACTGGAAAACACTCTCCCTTACGTAAGAGGTAGAACTGGGCTCTCAGGTGATGCAGAGGGGTAGAAGAGGGTTGTGGGGAGATCCTTGGAGACATCCTGTATCCCCCCAACCCTTCCTCAACCCACTGAGAAGCACACAGAGCAAAATAAACTCTGGATCGTCCAGGGTAAAAGTTTATCCCCGCTAACCGCTACTTTGCAACAGCAGGGTACAACAGGGCTTGTCTTTTTTTGTGTTGGTTTACTATTATTATTATTTCTCTTCTTCTTCTTTAGTTTTGCAACTGTCTAAGCTAGCATTTTATGCTAACATTAGCTAACTGGCATGGATGGCGGTTCTATTTGGAAATTCAGAATGTGCATCATGTGCGTATGGGTACCAGATTCCTCCTCAGCTCCACAAACAGACATGGTACAAGTACATTTTGGAAGAGGTGGTCGCCACAGAAACACTTAACAAACCAACAAACCAGCTTGTTGCTCTCCTGATATGTCAACTCTTGTCACCCACAAGCTTCCATGCAGCCGCTTTTTTTTATTGAGAAATCCTGGGTTGCATCATCAACAGCATTCACAGTGCAATAAAGTGAAATCTCATTGGCCGATCAAGATAACATCCACCAATTGACATGACCACCCTCCCAAAAGTTGAACAAATTTAAACTGGCGAAACTGTTCTGTGTTCCCACAGCGTGCATCAGTACAACAATTTCATGAGATCGAGCTGCGCTAAAAAATTCTGCTTACTGTGAAAAGAAATGGCACACTTGCAATGTTGCGTATCGTGTCTGTGGGACATGAGTGGTGCGTTCCCTTATTAGCCTTTAGTTCACTTGATGTTCACTTGGTTTTAGTATCACCAAAGTCCAAAACAAACTTAATAGCGAAGTGTGACTTGTATGGTTGTAAATGGGTAGTTTTCCAACCATGTAACTTATTCTTAGCAAGGTAAGCTGACATTATTGTAAAACATCTATTCTCCCAACAACAGCTGTTATAGGCCTGAACCAAAACATCAGCAACTGCGGCTATATTTTGATTCACCTTTGTGAAAATGAGCACTTTGAACTGAAAGGTCATCGATTTGAATCCTCGCACCAGCTGTGGATGGGAAAAATTAATAAGTAATGCTCTCCCCTCCCTTAACTGTCGAGGTGCCCTTGAGCAAGGCACTGAACCCTTAGCTGCTACAGTGGAGCTGCTCAGTGGTCAGTGGTTGTACTGGGCAGCAGGGATGTGCGTAACTGTGTGGATGTGAAGTGGGGTGTTGCTGGAAAAAAGCATGGTGCTCTGTCAACATTCCCTCGATAAATAACCGTTAAAACAACAATATAATGAGCGTTCTCTGACTGGCCCTATTTTAGTACGGTCGTTTGAGCCAGGCTATAGTGTCCAACCGGGGAAAGTCCAAGCCCTGCCATGTCCTGCCGGAGCTGAGGCTGTGGCAGGGTGGCAGGGAGGCTGTTGAGTCTTGTGACTGCTGCTCTTTGGCTGCTGCAGGTGAAGACATACTGAAAGCTATAATAAGCCATGAGGTTAAATTTGAACCCCCTCTCTCCGTGGAGAATGCTGATAGAGTGTCAACGGGTGCACAGCCTTCTTATGTTGTTAACTCACATTACAAATCCACAGATACTCTTCAGGAGTTATCAGTGGGCAACCACAGCGAGAAGAAAGAGAGAGTAAGAAAGAGAGAGAGAGAGAGAGGGAGAGGGAGAGAGAGAGGCAGAGAGAGAGTGCGAGACATGCCCAACACGGATATAGACCAGTAAGCACATCACAACTGATTGGCTCACTTCAGTAAAGAATTCCTGGAATCCGTCCAATCAGGCCACTTTGCAGCATTTAAACTGGAAAGCCTCCACTCAGCAGGTTTACCTCACTTGAATTACAGGAGCTGGTGTTGTGTATTATGACTGTTCTGCCTGTGAGGTCTTAGTCTTCAAATGCATTCAATAAATACCCTTTTTAACAAAACATCCTGAACATTATTCTTATCCTGAGCGCTTATATATTTAAAAAAACAAAATCATGAAAATTGAAAAATACGGCACCTTTAATGTGAATGTGCCGGTGTGGTCAACGTGGCACACACACACATACGTATGTACACAA
>CABFOQ010052752.1:2935-13866 GCA_900660455.1 Gephyroberyx darwinii
ACCAGGGGTGGGCAAACTTTTTGACTCGCGGGCCACATTGGGTTCTAAAATTTGACAGAGGGCCGGGCCAGGAACAGATGGATGGAGCGTTTAAATTAAATTTTAATAAACACAGTAGAGAAACTTCAGTTTCAGTGGGAACAGTGTTGTTGATCTCCCTTTTTTGCCAGTGCATCAAAGTCTGGAGTTAGTTTTGTAGTGGCAATTCTCAGGATAGATCCGAGGTGTTGGTCAGTTAACTTGGATCTGTGAGGGGCTTTGTTGATGTTCATGACGCTGAATGTCTGCTCACATATGTAGGTCGAGCCAAACAAAGTCAGCATCTTCTGTGCCGTCCTCCGGAGGTTTGGAAACGTGGCTTCGTTAAGTGAAGCATAAAAGTCATTCAGTTTAAGAAAGTTGAACTTCTCCTTTAAGACGGAGTCAGACTGAAGATCGATCAGTTCCAATTGCAGCTCCTGTGGTGCTGTTTCAGGGTCTTCTGACAGGGGACAGGACACCAGCTGAAGTGACTTTTCAATGTTTTCAAAATCAGAAAACCGACGGCAGAATTCTCCGTGCAGGTCGTCAAGGGATTTGCTGTATTTCTTTGCGTTTCGCGTCGCCTCTTTCTGCATGGCAAGTGTGGGGAAATGAGCGAAAGATTTGATTGCAATTTGTCTGGAGAATAAAGTTAGCTTGGATTTGAAGGCTCTAACATTTTTGTACATGTCGTGCACAAACTGATCTTTCCCCTGTAGTTTCACATTCAGCTCATTCATGTGTGAAAATATGTCCACAGCAAATGCAAAGTCACAAAGCCAATTCTTGTCGCTTAGCTCAGGAAATTCGTTGGATTTCCCCATTAACTCCAAAAATGCGCTGATCTCCTCTTTCAGCTCCCACACTCGTTGAAACACTTTGCCCAAACTTAACCAGCGGACATGAGAGTGGTACAGTAAGTCATGATGATCCGCATCAGTTTCCTCCAGGAACTTAATAAACTGACGATGCTGAAGTCCCCTTGCTCGTATAAAGTTAACAAGTTTTACAACTGGATTCACGACATGATTAAGCTGCAATATAGACTTACACAGAGATTCCTGATGGATAATGCAGTGAAGGAAGATAACATCCTGGTCAGGGTTTTCCTCTTTCACTTTATCCTGGATTCTTTTCAGCAGCCCAACATGTTTTCCAGTTAGATTTGGCGATCCATCCGTTGTCACACTGGCAAGTTTACTCCAAGGTAGCTTCATTCTCTCGATGACAGCAGACACCTGGTTATACAAGTCCTCTCCCCGCGTTTTTCCTTTCAGGGACTCCATGGTCAAAAACTCCTCCGTTATCTCAAAACTGTCGTTAATCCCTCGGATAAAAATTAGGAGCTGAGCAGTGTCTTTTACGTCATTACTTTCATCCAGCGCTAGTGAATATAACTTAAAGGACTCGGCCTTTTTGTTTAATTCGCTGGCTATATCTTCGTCAATCAGTTCCACACGGCGAGTCACAGTCCTGCGTGATAAACTGATTTTTTCAAACTGGCCTTGCCTCTCCGGACACAAGAGACCTGCTGTCTCTACCATGCATTCTTTTAAAAACTCGCCTTCGGAGAAAGGCTTGCTAGCCTTTGCTAATTTGAATGCCAGCAAAAAACTTGCCTTGGTAGTTGACTCTTGAATCGCAGTTTGTTGGTGAAAAAAATGTTGCTGAGTCTGTAAATTAGCCTTCAACCTCTGAGCCGTAGCCGCCCGTTCGTGCGTGGACTGCTTGCTAGCGTAGTTAGCATGCTTGGTAGCAAAGTGACGGCTGATATTGTACTCTTTGAAAACTGCGACAGTTTCTTGGCATATCAGGCATACAGCCTTTGATCGGACTTCAGTGAAAAAATATTTTGTTGTCCACTCCGTATTAAACACTCGGCACTCACTGTCCACTTTTCTTTTCTTTGATCCGCTCATTTTTACAGAAGGGCTCATACGGGTTCATAGGGTAAAGTGAAGAAGGGAGTAATACACCACACTCTGAAGTGCGCCATCTATTGGGGAAACGCGGGCATTACAAGGGAAAACGAACAAGGTTTAATTATAATAAAATTTAATTTAATAATAATATAATTTGGAAAAGTTCGGCGGGCCGGATTAAAAAGCCCAACGGGCCGTATATGGCCCGCGGGCCGTAGTTTGCCCATGCCTGAACTAGACTAACTAATAAATAAAATCAAAACATGGTGACACTTACAGATTCCAAGTTTGCAGATGGGTCATGTACAGTATGAATTGCTCGATCTTTAAACTTCAATTTAGATGCTAATCCTGCTGTGAACTGGCCCTCGTTGCTGAAGCAGTCCAACATGAAGTGATTATCAGACACATAGGCTACAAAAATGAGCTAACTGTAGCCGGGACGTTGCCGTTAAAAATAAAATGAATCCACTCTGCCCTGGCATTTCGCGTGTTGGGAGACTGTGCAGGGATCAATGTTGCTGCCTGCATCCTACAACAGAACAACTGTGTCGGGATCTTGCCCTAGACATGTTGTTGTTGTAGCTTCACTGTTTGCAAAGTAATGGTGCATTCCATTGTACTCGGGGAAAAAAGGAACTCCGACACAGAAAGGCGCATTAGAACAGTCATTCAAGTCGGAAACTCAGGCAAGATCCAACTTGGTAGTTTACATTTGTAACGTAATTCAGTTGATTTGAGCTCAACGTTACGAGATAGAAGTCTTTACTAATGTGCGGTACTAGACTACTAATTTTCACGTTCAGTGATATGTGCCGATTCTCTTCACTAATGGTGCTATAGTAGTTTATGTAGGTCCTCTTTAGTTGGTTGTAACATTCTGAGACTTGCCATACAAACATGAGTTCGCTGCGAGCAGATGCACTGGAACACATTTAGATTGGAAGTTGAGAATACCGACCCGGAATTATCGATTTCCGAGTACAATGAAATGCACCATAAGCAACGGCTTGCGGCGCTGCCAGTAGCTGCATTCTGAGACGAGGTAAATGGGAGTGGGCATACTCTGAGAGGGGTTGGATTATGCTAATAGCGCCAATTATGACCATTTTTGAAAAAGGAAAATAAAGAAAAAGGGGGTGACTTCCAGATTTCACATTTTCTTGGCTACTAAGGTCAATGATAACATGTGGAACATGTATAAGGCCCAGGAATAAGCCGTTTTCCATAATATGTCCCCTTTAAAGGTCCCATATTATAGGAATTCAAATTTTACTCTATTAAAATACATATATGATCAAAGATGTTTAATGAAGACATACAGAGATATATTTTTATTTTGTTGCGTGTTTAAATTTAAAGTTATTGCATTTTCACACAAATCCACCTTTTTTTAAGGCAGTTTCAGATACTTTCAACTCCAATAAAAGTAACACAACTGGACTTGGTCTTGATTGGCTCCCCCAGAAACTAAAATCCTTCTTTTGAGGCTTGATGCCCTAACTGGCTGGTGTGCGGGCTCCTGTTCCCTTTTGATGGCATTTTTTAATTTACCAGGGTGAGAGAACTCCAGCTGCTCATCTGGTCAGCGAACTGTATACAAACAGTATATATTTTACAATGGCTTCTGCACATTCAAAAAGCCATAGGCTGTAATTTTTCAGTTAAATATAATAATAGGATTTTATTACAGTTATTTTAGAATTATTCCATGGGATTCCTTGCTAATATCAGTGGACCCCACAAGAGGTCTACATCCAATAGTGTTCAGCACATCTCCCCTACATTTGTGATTTCCAGCACCTGCCAATACTATACTTACAGTTACTGCTTTCTGCTCAAGGTCCACTCCACCAGCAATACTGAAACCCAGCCCAGAGCCTTCCTCTTTAATAAGGACAACAAAGTGAGTATCATCTTTAACCTGCAGAGAGTTCAGACACAAATAAACACTTAACTAAACAACAAATTCAAACAAAAAGTAGGGTTTTAAAAACAAACAAAATATTATCAGGACTGTATCAGATATTAATCACAAATGCATAGTCTTTTAATGTATTATGGCACTTGCAGATGTGGTTGTCACCAGTGTGTGGTTACCTCAGAGAGGGCCTTGGCTTCCTGAATCAGAGCCAACACATCTGATTTGGTTGTCAGGATGGACAGGACTGCTTGCAGCATACTCTGGCTCACAGGAGAACCGACCAGCTCCCTTAAACTGCAGGCAAAATGAGTCCATAGTTCAAGACATATTTCCATTGCTTGAAAAATTTGAAATGCGTAAATATATTTCAAAATGAAAAATTCTTACTCCAATAATAAATAACAGATTTAGATTGATATACCAAAGCAGAATAATATATTATTTGATTAATTAGTTCCATTGAAACCTCTGTTTCCCCCACCTGATGGACCAGCCTGGTTGCTCCCCATGTGTCTTTGGACTTTCCTGAGTAGTGTTTTCCTTGGCCCCAGGATCACGTCGACTAATCCTGGTGACATCCACTCCTGTGGGGATTGCAGAATGGGGAAAGCCTTCTGTCGTGGGGGCCTCCATAGGCTTGATAGGATGGATCCCCAGCTCAGTTTTATATGTGACTGTGCCTGGATCACTGGTGAAGTCCTCTGTGCATAGTTTTTCCAGGTCAGGCATACTGAGTGCCCTGAGCTCCCGCAGCCTGGTGCGGGAAAGGTTGGCATTCCCTCTGGCATGTTTGCCCCGCAGCACCAGTGGGCTCTGGGGGGGAGGCCCATCTGAAACTTTGGGAACTTCACCCACAACTTTGTCCTCAGTCAGGGGAGCTGTGTTGCAGCCTGCAGGTGGTAGGTCAAAGTTTATCAGTGTAAGGCTAGAGGGAGACTTGCCAAGATCAGGTGAGGGAGGTGTGACAGAGTTTAGATTCTCCACACAAGAGCTGAAACTCCTTCGTAGTGCATGGCAGTCAATAGAGTTAATCACACCCATATAACCGGAAAGCCTCTGGTTAAGTGGGGGGCTACATGTCAAAGCATAAGACTGAATATCAATGCATTTGACCACAGGCTTGTCAAAGCTAGCCAGGTTTTCAAAGGACTTTATCTTCTGTCGGACAGAGAAGGGATTGGGGTCCCCAGGCAAGGCAGCATCTGTGGAGAAACTTCGCCTCTCCATTGCCTTTAAGTACAGTCTAGACCTGCTGGACTTCCGGCCCTCACCTGTCTCTGTTATATTACAGGTTTTAGAGCCATTGCTTGTGAGTGAATGAGTTTCATTAGTAGAATCTCTTGAATTAACTTCTTCATTACCAGCCATGCCATTTGTTTTTTCTACTTTAAGTAAGGAGCTAGAGGGTAAAAGCAAAGGTGCTAATCTTGCATCTGTGCTTCCGCTGAGGTCATCGTATGAAAATAACTTTTGAGTTGGATTAGAGTCCTTTGTTTTCACAGTTTCTTTGCATACCATAACTGGTGTGGATGATGATGAGGACCCAGATGATGACAGTCGGACCTCTATGAACGTCCTCTGAGTGGCAGGTGTCTCTAGTTGGTCCTGTGGTTTGGCTGTCGCCTGGGAGCCCTGCTCCCCTTGGCCCTCTTTTTTCTTGTTAGCAGATTGTGCATCCTCTATTGTACCACCTGCAGGCATGGGTTTAGCCTTATCTTGCCCTCTGTCACTTAATTTGAGTGAAGCAAGGCTGCTGTTCATATTAGGCTGTTTGTTGGTCTTCAAACTGCTGGACATGGCTGCCTTCTTGGCTTGCAGTTTGGGTGACTGGACTGGGGAAGCATTGGCTTTCCTAGGAACTGGACTTTCAGCTCTGGTAGGTTTTAGGGAAAGCTGCTCCTGTGGTTTGTTTTTACTCTTAAGACTGAGGCCTTTCAGTTTGGGAGCACTAATGCTTGGTCTGCTTTGAGTTTTGTCCTGGAGTTTAAAGTTACTACTAAACATAGGAGAGTCTGAACTATTGAGAGGTTTTGGGCCAGTGGCCCTAAGCAAGGGACTAGTAGGGGTGTTTGAAAATTTCTTGGACTCCAGGACTTTCTCTCTCTCCTTGTCTCTTATTGTTAGGGATGTTGACACTCGTGTGCCTGGTCTGCTATTGCTTGAGCTGGGGGTCTTTAATTCCACTGAAATTGAATGGGGTGTTGTTTGTGTGTTTGACTGCTTCACTGAGGCAGAGGTCAGTGAGGCATTTGCATGCAACTTAGCTGTACTTTCCTGATTCTGTGGAGTTTCAATGTGGGTATCTAGTGTGGGGAAGGGAGTGCTGTAAACCCTTAGACATGCAGGACTGGATGCCACAGATCCATCAACTTTGTCACATGGCCCATTGGCACTATTAATGTGGCACTCTGTGGAAGGCACAAAAATTTTATTCTTGGAAGACTGGCATGGCTCTTGGGCGGAGGAGACTTTGGGTTCCCCAGTCAAAGAGGCACCTGAGGATTGATACTGGGTTATAATAGCATGGTCTTTGTTTTTCAGCGAGACAACAGTAGATTCCTGCAACACATCAAAGGTCTGAGCAATGTTTGTGTTTTGGCTGCTGGCATGCTGGGGAGGCAATGGCCCATTTGCTGACTGGCTCATCTGAGCTTGGTTCAGGGCAGCAGGTCGCTGGGCTTCACTTAAACAAATTTCCACTTCCTCCTCATCTGAACCCAGTTCTTGGTGATTACCATGGCTGGCCATCTTATCAACGATGTGACTGTTGTCGGTGGTGGAGTCACTCTCTGAATCACTGTCTTCCACCATATGGTACATGTGTTTAGAGCCAATGTCAGGCCTCTCTTTACTTAATCCATTGGAAAAAGCAGAACTGCTGTCTGTGAGAGAGCTTAGGTTTCTGGAGTAACACTTTAAGAATGTTTTCCCTAGAGGCAGGAGGCCTTTATTATTTCCTGCAACCAAGATGGAAAAGTCCAGAAGACTGGGCCGTGTTGGAGTCTGAACACCACCTTTCTCAGACGAGGTTATAGTGTGTTGGCTTGAACAGCAGGGCACAGTATCATTACTTAATGTTTTGTAGGGGGATTTGGAGGTACATTTATCATCAGATAAGCTTAGTTTCGATATATAATCATCTATATTGGTGACAGGTATTTGAGAGTCATGGTTTGTTTGGGTTGTGGGGTTGGAATTTGTCTGTGGCAGGGTGTTCCCTGAATTTGCACTCATCCGTTGTCCTTCAACAGTTGTCCTCTGAGGGGATATGGTTGGGTCCACTCTGATGCCTCCATCACAACCCCCTGATGACATTATCAAACTTGACAGCCGATCTACAGCTTTGGCGAGAAATGAAAAGAAATAGTCATGAGCTGACATGTCTGTGACTCAGAGAGAAATGGCAGTGTGTTGTGTATTTTTCCAACACTCTCTACAGCGTATTCATTCTAAAAATGAAGAAACTGCCACTTCACTTTGCAGTCTGATGAGGTCATACTCATAATATGACATGAGAGGAGAGGAATGAACAAAGGTCAGAGCGACCATGATGGTTTTTCTGTTGTACAGCATCCGTCAGTCCAATCCTCAACAAAAGGATAACGGAGAGAGGCTTGACTTACCAGTTCTTTTTTCAAAATAAACATTCTTAGACCAGTGCAATGCCACTAACTCTCCACTCTCTACTCAAATAAATCACAGATAGAGAATCACTTGAAATTAAAGCTTTCACAGTCACAGTTCTGTTTTCCGCAGGAATGGAATTAAAGTTGAAGCTGAACTGAAGCTAAGACTAAAATAAAGCATGAATAAAACATTTTAATGAATTGAAATTAAAATAAAGGCTAAACTTAATGAAAAAAAAGTATGTCTGCCCCAAAAACTAAATATAAACGAACAATCTGTGATCTAAGTGATCTAAATGGAAATTAGATTTTTTTCTACTTTAAGTAAACAAAAAGTTACAGAAGCTATCAAACTATAATAACTATGATTATCAGGAGAAGATCTGTTTTCATCAAGCCCATATGTGGCTTGAAATAGATCCTGGCAGTGTTCATTAAGAACTCTATATCCCCACTGCTGATTCACTGAAAGCGGGGGTGGGGGAGGGGCGTGCACGCTATAGAAAACTAATATACAGTGCCTTGCAAAAGTATTCAAACCCCTTGAGTTTTTGCTGTCAAGTCAAATTTATTGTCCCACTAGGGGAAATTTGGTTGCAGCCAGGTATTAAAAACACTTACAATCATCATAAGTAGAACATAAAGACAACATACCAGACAGAACACAGAGACAACAATACAGTACAGTGCAAGATAACTTCATGTGAAGATAAAAATCAGGATCTCCATTTCAGTTATCTTGCAACAACAATAATTGGAACGATGACAGTTAAAATTTAGGAGTTTGGACCCTAAATTAAAAACACAATAAAACACAATACTCAGACGCACAGACACTCAACACAGCACAGACGCTCAACACAGCACGGACGCTCAACACCTGCTGCTGGTCGCCTGTTGCTGGTCGCCACATGAGGAGCACACCCCCTGCTTCCTGTGCTATGAAGTTATTTCAAAACACATTTATTTGGGATGTTTGTCTGAGTTCTATGCAAAGCAAACTATTCTATCCAAGTGAAAACAAAATTGTTGAAATTTATGTGGAAGGATAAAGTTAAAATAACAGAGAAATCAAGTTTGCATAAGTATTCAACCTTTGCTTCGTTCGGGGTAAATATCCACACTAGCAAACATTTGTTTGGCATTACCGTTACTCAGATGTCATATTCAGATTGTATTTAGCAATTCTGAACTCAGACCTTTCCTTTCAAACTTTAAACTTGTCTTTCTTGCTAACAAAGCTGAAACAAAGTCCATTCACGAGATTTTATGGGACTTAATGGCATCTTAGGATGTAGGGTGGACTCTCCATCAGAATACTCAGTATGGGATATATGGTTAATTTGTGAATGACATTAGAGTCCAGTTCTTGAAGTTTAAAAGGAAATATAAATCATTTTGCATAGACCTCCAGCAAAAAAGTCGAAGGGTTTGAATACTTTTGTAAGGCACTGTATTTGTTTCAACAGAAATGCTGGATTGTGTTACCACAATCGAAGACTCATCTGTGGTGTCTCATATGTATGAGTATCCACCCAAAGACAGTTAGACATAAATTCATTAATTAATTAAATGTATTAATTAAATGTAGATGCACATGTCCAAGTTTATTTATTTTCTCTGTCAAGAAGGTTAACTACAGATGTTGCTGTGGATGCCGTACGTTATCACTGAGCTAAACCATTCACGGTTTGCAGATGTAAAATTCATTAACAGGAGCCAACAGCTGGTCTTGGATGGTGGGTCAAGCCTCTGTTTCTGTCTCTCTATCATTTTCTCTTTAACTCTGTGTCTAATCGGGTATGATTAAAACCATTTACTGCCTCCCTATTCTCTATATTTCTTCTCATGGTTTAAAAAAAGCAAATACAGGCCATTACTTCCTCTACCCTTTATGTATAACAATTAATTTTCTGATGAGTTAAGAGGGAGTGAACAAGGAGGTGCGTGGTGGCGAAGATCTTCAAATGAAGATTTATATGATATAATAAACTTTCTTTATTAAATGACACAACAATGAACAACTCCTCACTCTTGGTGACCAACAAACAGCATTCCACAGCAAATGGCCTATAGCCATATGATCCTAAGATCTACACTACTTTACTATAAAGCCATGTAATATCAAACAAAGCAAAAGGAAGCATACAGGGAGTGGAAGAGCGACAAGGTAAATCTACCATTAGCTACTGGAGGTAAAATTAATAAGATAGTCACCATAGATACAAAGCCAGATGCTTGTAATTCCCTTTCGGGAGGCGAAGGGTACTGCCAGCAAGGGAAGGTTGATCCTACATCTTAAGGCAGCATTGGAGGGAAAGACACACTTCTCTATTTAATGAAGGTCTAACTCAAGGTTCCTGTTCTGTGCTCACAATGGCAGTCACAGTTGACACTGTAAGAGTAACTATCTACTGACATCCAATTAGAGAAGTGATTTTTAGGGTTCAAACCCCAAAGGGGTAGAACACTATTGTTTTCCACACAGTTTATTAGTGTGCTTGCTTCAGCAAGCAACACTTATGTTCTCTTACTTCTTTATTAATAATAATATTCTTCTTCTTCCACCCAAACTTTCAACACTCAACTACCTTCACATTCACATGATAGCTTAAACTACCATTTAAGCTATCAACTTTGAAAAATTCAGCATAGTCTGGAATACAGAGGTTATATTTTACTGTTGGTTTACACTTTTAATTTTTCTGCTATTGAATTTTATGTGCAATTTTTTGGCCTCATAGGAATGCATTATGCTTTGACAATTGCTGGTGGCTACAAGTACAAGCCACTAGATGGAGACTGTCAAATGTGACCCTGGCTGTTTTCACACAAGCCATTATTGATTACTAATTACTGCTATTACTCTTTCTTTCTTTGTTTTACCGTCTTTCTTTCTTCCTGTTTCATTGTCTCTTTCCCTCTTTCTTTCTTTTCATTCATTGATTTTCAACAGATACTTTTTCATTAGAAGCCAAAATTTTAACCCTTCCCAGTGAACTTGAATGCATCGTCAAATATTTGGCCTGGGAACCTTCTACAGTCACGCGAGCAAGTTGAGAAGCCCCTGACTGCACTGTGCAGTTGAGCAAGTTTGCTAAATTGCAGACTGTGGTCGCAGAAAATCAATTGGTTTCAACCACGGCAGCAGGTAACATTAACGTCAAAAGCTAGCTAATTTGGTAAAGTTGTAACTGTAACCTTAGCCACCGTTAGCCCGAAGTAGGCTAGCGTCGTCTTTTCAGTTGACTACCTGCTAACACAGACAACAGAATAAGCTCCATTAATAGCTATAGTTGACAACACAGCTTTAATCAAATCAAATCAAATCAAATGTATTTGTACAGCCCTTAATCACCATTACAGTCTCTAAAGGCTTCACAGTGCCCAACATGTGAAACAATAAATGGTTAAAAAAAACTCCCACAAAACCTTTTA
>CABFOQ010052755.1:8525-20760 GCA_900660455.1 Gephyroberyx darwinii
CCCAATGGGTTTAATTATCCACTGAATACCACACATTGTGACGCTGACCTCGGTAGGGTATCCCCCCTCCCCAGCCCCCCCACTGGGGAGTAAGTGGTAGCCCCTCCTCTCCCCACTCTATTTTCAAAGACAACTCAAAATATAAAATGCGTCTCCTAATAACACTCCAGTGTTGATTGGGCAGCGCCTCCTCCTTCTCGCACTGTCTCACTCTGACTTCTGCTGATCTATGTGGATGAGCATGGTACCGCGGCCAACCATAATTAAACCCTGAGTGGGTTTTTATGATTCATGCCAGTTGCCGACTCCACCTTTTATCAGGGTCATAGGTCATGCCATCCCAATTGAGGGCAAGAAGAAGCATAACTCACTGGGCCGTTGTGTCTTTTTGATTGGCTGCCAAGTTGTATCCTAAGCCTTGTGACTGGGCAAGATAAAGTTGTTGGAATATTTCCTAATACAACTAATGATGGAGAATAGACATTTATTATTTATTAAACCTGAAATGATCTTTGAAGCTAGGGATTACGTACCCTCTTCCAGGTCTTTATTTCTAAGAGCATTTAATAGACACTCACCAGCCACTTTATTAGCTACTCCTGCTCGTCAACACAAATAGCCTGCTCCTCCAAACAGCCAATCATGTTGCTGCAACTCAATATATAAAAGCTTGCAGACATGGTGAAGTGGTTTAGTGTTTTGTTAGACCAAACATTAGAATGGGCAAGATGTGTCATCTAAGCAATTTTGACCGTGGTGTGATTATTGGTGCCAGACGTGATGAAACAGCTGAACCCTCCTGGGATTTTCACCACTAGTCTCTAGAGCTTACAGAGATGGTGCGAGCAGTTCCAGTGAGCGTCGGTTCTGTGGCCAAAAATTAATTGTTAATGAGAGAGAGGTCAGAGGAGAACGGGCAGACTTGTTCAAGCTGACAGAAAGGCCACTAATGCTCAACAGCACTTTACAACAGTGGTGTGCAGAAGGGCACCTTGTTGAATTCATGCCACCAAGAATTCAGACTGTCTGGAGGCCAAAGGGGATCCCACCTGGTACTAGATAGGTGTACCTAATAAAGTGGCTGGTGAGTGGTAAAGTTCAGATCAATAAATGGAACCAAAATAAGCAGGAGTTTTGATTTCTGTTTGACCACAAGTCATGCCAATATCTTTTCCTTTTACCACACGAGACCTACAGTATATCCAAATAAACTTGAGAACCTTATGCTAGGAATTATCGTGTGTGTAACGGAAATTGCTTATATTCTCTTATGTAAGAAAAATGCCGGTAAGGTAAGCCTTAGGACAAATTAACTTCAAAGTAGTCTAGTCTAAGTCAAATCAAAGTAGTCTAAGGTCATTTTTCTAGCCCTTACATACAACAACAGTATGAGATCAGAATTTCAAGACTGTTATCTTTCTTCAATATATATTGACTCTTTCCCAAAATGCAACCTTCTGCAGTTCATTGATTAGTTTGACCCAGTAACAAACTCTTACCACTGTGGCTCATGTATAGAGGCTTTCTTTCTTTCTTTCTTTCTTTCTTTCTTTCTTTCTTTCCTAGTTTTTTAATTGCCACACTTACTCAGGACCGGATCATTCAATCAGTTCCACTCAGTAATCAGTCCACAGTATGGTATGCATGGATGTGTATGATAAACAACACAATGAGTTGTTTCCATGGAGAAGTGACATTGATTGCTGCTTGGCTTCACGACACCTCCAAGGTGCTAATAAAGGGCTACCGAGATCAATTAAGTACTACATTTGTCATGCAGTGCAGAGGATGTCAGAGGAATAGAGATTTAAAGATAGAGACAGTTTGAAATAAATTGATTTCAGAGAGAGATACAGAGAGAGAATGAACACCGAGCGGAGAGAAAGGAACGGAGATAGAGGTGAGGCTTAAGAAGCTCAATGGGGAGTGAAGTTGATTCTTTCAGCTCACTCACTGGATGGCTTAAAAATACTGCACATCATTGCACTTTGTGTGTGTGTGTGTGTGTGTGTGTCAATGTGCAGATACCCCTAAAACAACTTTTAAATAATTTAAAATCTATTTTTTTCCATATATAATTGATTATCCTCATCACACCGAGACACGCTCACTGTGCAGCACTAAAGCAGACAACCTTCTTCAAATGGGGAAAACAGCAATTATTAAGATTGGAAGATGATGCGGGACTCTTGACTGTACTATTCACAAGTGAAGCTACAATTAGGATTTCCCTAAGGGCGCCACACACTAGATAATTCAAATTTAGATTGTCCAATTAGGCTCCAATTAGGCTGTTTCACTCTCATTTCGAAGATCAGCGTAAAACCCCTCTACTCTACGGTGATGTCTGAGACAAGCTTCAGTCTTGCCGTGTAATCTTCACTTAACAAATAAATGCCGCAACCTTCAAGTCCTCCCCTCGTCTTTAACTACGGTGTTAGTGTTAGTGAAACCTTCAAGGGGATCAAAAGGTGTGTGAGGGATGGAGCAGATGTACAGAATGAGAAGCGATGAAAGTGATGCTTTGAGGTTAAAGTCAGACTGAGATGATATTTAGCTTTGATTAGTTTTGTCAAGAACATGGACATTCTTACAATTTATTTTAATCAATATCACAGTATGTTTTTCATATTTGCTGGTCACTACATCCATTCATTCTCGTTAAGAAGTCATCATGTTTTGATACACACTTTCACTGTGGATCCAGTCAAACAGCGCTACATATTGTTACAGTAATGATACAGATTGACGTTCTACGGTTAAACACACGACACATGACATGACAATTCAGTGAACATGAGTGAGGGGGTAGAGTGAAAGGAGTGGGAGAGGAAGAGGGAAAGAAAGGGAGGAGGAGAGAACTGACAGTCACCAAGCTGTCAGTGTTGTTCCACGGAGAGGTAGGGGGTTGGTCTGACATCGTTCGAGAGCACAGCTGCCAAGTTATATGCAAGGGAGGGAAGGCAGATGACAGTCTTCCTGTGATTGGTTTGTTATAAAGAAGCAGTATTGTGGACATATGCTGAAATTATCAGTTGTGCCAATCAAGCTTATGATGTTATCCAAACTTGAAATGTGGGTGATTATAAACAGAATGTGATGGCAGACTGTAAAATAGACTTCTGTAGGGAAAGGAACAAACTTGATGAAGAGATTCTGCCGCTTTGAAGATAATGATAAATGCCTTAGATGTTCCCGCTATGTCATTTGTCAACGTTTGGACATACATCTGAGAGCCTTGTAACTGATTGGAGTAGCCACTTATCCGGCCAATCGTGACGTGCCAAGGTTTGAGCCCGTGTGTTTTGTTCTCGTTGGATGAAAAATGTTTGTGTCTTTTCTCGACTCCATCTGTTAAGTTGATTTTCTACCAAAGACGTTAAGTTGATTTTCTACCCCCCCCCAAAAACACACACACACACACACAGGCAATTCAGTACACTTGACACTTCATTGAAGCATTGGCACTTTTTTCTTTCATCCAGCTCGTTTGAGAAGAGGCCGTGTTGATGGAAAAACTGATTGGATAAAAGAACAAACAACATTCCTCCTCAAAGAATTCAAAATCACAAAACTTTATTACTTTTTCATATTGTAGTTTAGAAATACACTCAATCTGTACACTTCATTCTTATATATACATACATGACATCTCTTGTCAAATCTCAATTTTGTGGTTAGTACACGACATCCCCCAGCCTTGGACCCTTACAGAGGGCAAGGAAAAACTCCCAAAAAACCTTTTCGGAAAAAATGGAAGAAACCTCGGGAGGGGCTACTCAGAGAGGGATCCCCCTACCAGGACGGTTGGGCGTGCAATAGATGCAATAGATGTGAAAGTATTCATAACACTTTGATTTGTTTCTTGCTCTTGACCTCTTCCTGACAAAGTGAATATCTGGTTTAATATGAGGCTATTGTAGTGTGGTTCGCTTTTTTTGTATTTGTTTTGAACTGAAGTAATAAAGGAATTTTTCAAATTCTTCCTGACATCTCTCTCCTTCTCTCGGCCTCCTCTCTCCAGGTGTCGGAGCGCTGTGACTATGTGTATGTGAATGGGAAGGAGACGAGGGGGAAGAGCAGGGTGTTGCTCAACTTCACCTACAGTTTCCTGAGTGCCCAGCTGGGGATGAGTGTATGGATGCCCCGCCTGCCCTTGACCATTGATGTGGCCGACGCCGAGCTGAGCCAGATCAAGGGCTGGAGGGTCCCCGTTACCACCGGCAACAGGAGGTAAGGCCTGACCAAAAAAGAGTTGAAAAATGATTGATTGATTAATGATACTCTGTATGCTCTATACTCAATGTTAGAAAACACGTTATTGTTAAACTCTGAAATGCATTTTATTTCTGTGTTTAAAACCAGGCATCAAAATATAGATGCTATAATTGTTGTCTGCTGACCTGTTGACACAAGTAACACAGCTCCTTGTTGCTGCAGTATCTACCCATAAATGACTTTAAGAAACGAGGTGATAGTGATAGGATGTTTTCCGTTTTTAGCATACATACAATGTCCATGAACACTGTGCATAGAATGAGTTTCTGCAGGTTCATGAACAGTTAACCACTGATATCAGCTGTTTCCTAGAACCCAGGCTTTCTTAGTACAAGCTTTTTCCAGCACAGCGAATAAAACCTTTCCTTCGTAAACCAACACCAAACGTTTTAAATCGCTGAACCATAGGCTCGGACACAACCTGTTTATGTTGTGCACCTATATGTCAACAGTACTTGTAGGCTATTTTTAAATAGTCCCAGGACACAACCATATTTCTCTTTTAGGTCATAAACTTAAGGAGTTTAACAATCCCTTTACAAGTATCCGTACCTCTCAGTATCTGAAAAACAGCAGACCATCCATCATTACACAGTTTTACATTGAGCATTCAGTCACTATGTGCCTGTTGGCAGCATGGAAAACAGTGCAGGTGCAGCTGCAGACGTGCTATAATGAGTGTTCAGTACATTGGACCAGTCTACCATAAGGTAGTTACCAAATAGGAAACGTAAAATAAACTTGAGCATTTTAGAGCGTGGGGCATAATTAAAAGCGACACTCTGCACAGAAACCTGTGCAGACATTGTGGGTAGTGCAAGGTTGTTAAATAAAAATAGCTAGAAGAAGAAGAAGAAGAAGAAGAATATCATTATTATTATTATTATTATTATTATTATTAGCTCATCAGATTTTTACCAACAATTAAATGTATTTATCACACAATAACTACTTTTACGTCCAGACTAAAAATGTTTCTGTTCACCACCGCCTTCTAATAATAACAATATTATTATTATTATTGTTATTGTTGTTGTTATTGTTATATAAAAGCAAAGCAAGTTTATTTGTATAGCACCTTTCATACATAAGGCAGTTCAAAGTGCTTTACATGAGGCATTAAAAAACATTTAAAACAAGAACATTTATAAAGACATTTTTTTTAAAATCACAGTGCAAAAGGAATAAAAGTTGTAGTGCAAGTTTACAGTTCAGCAGAAGGCGGTGGTGAACAGAAACGTTTTTAGTCTGGACGTAAAAGTAGTTATTGTGGGATAAAATTTAATTATTGGTAAAAACCTCGTAATAAGGAGATGATCGCTGGAGCACACACATCAAGCAATGGTTTTATTATTTAGTGTGGTCACTAAATCTCTGGTCAACACGCAGCACGGGAACGCTAGACTGTTAGCACTATAATAAAGGAGTAAATTGTTCCATGTGCTTCAGATTACCTCTCAAAATAGCCACGTTATTGGATTCACACACAATTGATACTGTGAAATGAGAACTGTAATCACATTTAGTAGCTGACAGACATCCTCTTTACTACCAAATGGATGTAATTTACTGTCTGATGGATAGGTGAAGGCCATGGTTGCAGGTATAGCTTGTGTGCTGTGAGGTGACATTTGAAAAAGCTGCACATGATACCTCACACATTCTGCCTCCACTGTCCCCAACCTAGGAATAGTGGATCCACTGCACTACTTGTGACTCTTGTGACTTGTAAAACCTCTCAGTGGAAATAACCAATTCAGTTACCAATGCTAAAATTTTCTTTTGCTTTTCTTTTAACTTTTACAACCTAAATAGTCACTTTTATTTGAGTTAAGACATGGGGAGAAGTTAAGGCTGGGCTCATTGGGAACAGCTTCATTGTCAATTTTATTGTGTCTCAGAAAAAGACAGAGGGAGAAAAGACAAAAAGAGGACAAAGACAAATAGAAGTTTAACAGTAGAGTATATTTTACTGTTCCCTATTAATAGAACACAGTGTCATGATCTTCACTTCTAAAAAGTTTGCACACGTTTGTTCCATGTTCATGTTTGAGTAAAGGTCAAAAGTCGAACGCTATAGAAGAATCACCCCAGCACACTGGTGGTCCTGCTATTACAAACAAACAAACAAACAAACAAACAAACAAACAAACATTCATCAGCTTGAGTAAAACGTCCCAAGCCTGTTAAATCATCAGTGTTTTGAAGGAGTGACAGGCATGAACCTTGTTTTAAAGAAAAGATCTCATGCGCCCATGTGTCCCAAGCTCACTGCAGAGTCAAGCTCCATTGACCTACACACCACAGGGTGGCGCTCTTAACACAAATACCCCCTGCCGTCCAGGCCGGGTCATGTCCATCATGTCTGTCTAGTGGATGGAGGAGTTGGGGGGAGGCAGAGGGAAGCAGAGCAGTGATGTGTGTGTGTGTGTGTGTGTGTGTGTGTGTGTGTGTGTGTGTGTGTGTGTGTGTGTGTGTATGCATGTATTACGAAGACGACCTGACCTCATGTTTCTGTTGCAAGCCACAAATGTCACCTCAGTCTGGGGCTGTTGTCCCGTCACCGATGTGGAAAGGGGGATGGTGAAGAGAGGTCGGGAACTAAGCCAAGCCATGCGGCCACCCCACGTTAACCTGTCAGCCCATTTTTCTGCCTGACCGGCCATGCCTCATTAAACCTAATGGAAGCTGTCAGTGTAGCTCCCCCTGACCACCTGACTGGTAGAGACAGACGCAGGTGGAGCATGGAGAAGGGTGTACGGGTTGGGAAACAGATGAAAGACGAGTCAAGTAAGGAACTGAGCAGAGAAACGTAGAGTGAGAGCCTGACAAAGAGAGAGCTGCAGGGTGAGAGTGAGGAAAAGAAAGCACGATAGGAAGACAAAAGAGACCTAGAGCAGCGATGGAAAGTGATGGAGGATTGAGAGTGGGTGCAGTGGAGCGATGTCTAGGGTTAATAGCCATAGCAATGTTATTCCTCGTAGTCACGGTGGCTAACTATTTGCAGCAGCTTCAGGTCCCAAGGCCACAATCTACCTCACTACAAAGTCCCCACAGCGGTGCCTGCAGCACTGTTGGTCCAGTTAATCACTAAGTAAGATATTATAAAGAGAGTAGAGTAGAAGACTTATAAAGGGAATATTTGATATGCATTGTAAAAGCCACTGTAAAGTGCTGAATATATATAGCGCTTTTATCCAAAGCACTTTACAATCTATGCCTCTCATTCACACTCACACACTGATGGCAGCGAGCTACCATGCAAGGTGCTGGCCGGGCCATCAGGAGCAATTTGGGGTTCAGTGTCTTGCCACTTCGACATGTGGACAGGAGGAGCTGGGGATCGAACCGCCGACCTTGTGATCAGTGGACAAGTGGTTGCCAGATTATTGACTCTGCCTCGTAATGGCTGAAATGAGCGAGAGAGAAATAAAAATCCACAAAATTCCACTTCTAAGATGGTTTAAAATAGATGTGTGCCTTGAACCAAAAAGAAAATAGCAGAACTGGAGCAAGATATCACTTCCCCGTTTTAAAAGCAAGAGAACACAAGCACTTAAAGTGGGGGTTTTTCTAACTTCTAACACAAAAAGCACTCCCATTTATTTTTACCTTACCAGCCACCAGAGGTACACGTTCGGTACTCGGAAGATAACCATTAGAAACCATTTATTCATGCTTTCTCTCCATTGCTCCTCTGCTCTTTTACTTCCTCTAGGTATGAGCGAGTGATTGATGACAAGGATGAAGACGATGAAGGAGACAGGGGGGAGAGGACAGAGAATGGCTGCGTGGCCCAGTACCAGAGCACCACCGTGCGTGTCGTTACACACTTTGAGGCCGATACCAGAGAAGGAAGAGGGGCGGTGGAGGAGGAGGGGCTGGGCCAACAGAACTTCCTGCTGGGCAGTGATTGGCAGGTGGATGTGACCCAGCTGGTCCAGGATTCCCTGAGGGTGGAGGACCCGAAGGTTGCTCGACTGCTGGAGGGCCAAGTCCTCATTGGACTGAACACTGGCACCACCAAACTACAGGTTTGACAGTTTATAGACCGCTACATGACAGATTTTTTATTTTTTTACAGTTTCAAAATAACAAAAAAGGAAAAGGGCCCGAAGCAAAGTTTGGGCACCCTGCATGGTCAGTACTTAGTAACACCCCCTTTGGCAAGTATCACAGCTTGTAAGCGCTTTTTGTAGCCAGCTAAGAGTCTTTCAGTCCTTGTTTGCGGGATCTTGCATGCACTGCTCTTTTGAGGTCTATCCACAGATTTTCGATGATGTTTAGGTCGGGGGACTGTGAGGGCCATGGCAAAACCTTCAGCTTGCGCCTCTTGAGGTAGTCCATTGTGGATTTTGAGGTGGGTTTAGGATCATTATCCTGCTGTAGAAGCCATCCTCTTTTCATCTTCAGCTTTTTTGCTTCCAGAATTTGCTGGAATTTAATTGAATCCGTTCCTTCCTCTACTAGTGAAATGTTCCCCGTGCCACTGGCTGCAACACAAGCCCGATCCATCGATCCACCCCCGTGCTTAACAGTTGGACAGATGTTCTTTTCATGAAATTCTGCACCCTGCACAGGACTTGTTTCCAAACTGCATCAGGCTTGTTTAGATGTTCCTTTGCAAACTTCTGACGCTGAATTTTGCGGTGAGGACGCAGGAAAGGTTTTCTTCTGATGACTCTTCCATGAAGGTCATATTTGTCGCTGCACAGTAGAACAGTGCACCACCACTCCAGAGTCAGCTAAATCTTCCTGAAGGTCTTTTGCAGTCAAACGGGGCTTTTGATTTGCCTTTCTAGCAATCCTACGAGCAGTTCTCTCGGAAAGTTTTCTTGGTCTTCCAGACCTCAACTTGACCTCCACAGTTCCTGTTAACTGCTATTCCTTGATTACATTACAAACTGAGGAAACAGCTACCTGAATTCACTTTGCTATCTTCTTATAGCCTTCTCCTGCTTTGTGAGTGTCAGGCAGCTGCTTAGAGGAGCCCATGGCTGCTGATTGTTGGGACAAGGTTTGAGGAGTCAGAGTATTTATAAAGGTTTGAAATTTGCATCACCTGACCTTTCCTAAGGATGATTGTGAACAAGCCATAGCCCTAACAAGATAATTGAGCTCCGAGACCTTGGTAAAAGTTATCTGAGAGCTCAAATCTCTTGGGGTGCCCAAACTTTTGCATGGTGCTGCTTTCCTTTTTTTCACTCTAAAATTGTACAAAATAAAAAATAATAGATCAATCTTGCTTAAAATGAAAAGAATGTTTCATCTTTAACTTTATGCCTTTTGGAGATCAGTTCATCTTCTACTCACTTAACTATTCACAGTAAATTTAAAAATTTAGTAAATTTAGACCAGGGGTGCCCAAACTTTTGCATGCCACTGTAATATCAAATGAATTAGGCCGAGAGGGAAAGGGGTAGAGTAAGAGGTAGCCAGCATAGGAGCTGTGTCCTGAGAGTGGTGGGGCACTAGTAGAGTCGTTGAGTGAA
The DNA here is from genome assembly GCA_900660455.1 of Gephyroberyx darwinii. NCBI lineage: Eukaryota > Metazoa > Chordata > Actinopteri > Trachichthyiformes > Trachichthyidae > Gephyroberyx > Gephyroberyx darwinii. The sequence goes on from CABFOQ010052755.1 coordinate 18,296, forward strand.
CAAGCAAATGTAATTACGAGAAAGCAAGGCAGAGCAAAAGAGATTGGGACGTCGTAGAGAATAAAGGAGAACTGGTCTGGCGGTGGGGACTTTTAAAAAACAGCCACATTGATCACACCATGGCACAAACACTTAAGCCTATCATGAGCTGACAGAGCAACATGCCTTAATGGCACGTCTAGCTTGTGACTATCTGCGGTCTCTCTTTCTTTAGCACGCACACACACACACACACACACACACACACACACACACACACATACACACACACACACACAATCAGAATTCTATTTATTTAATGCTAACACCAGGTCCTTGCTCAAGGCCGGCATGTGGGCCTACTTACGTTGTAAATCGACATCGATCTGGCATTTACAAGATAGCACAACACAGAACACCAGCATTGTTGGAGCGGTGGACTTGTTAGTTTCAACCTCTTTATTTATAAATGGAGCGTGTGTGTGTGTGCGTGTGTGAGAGAGAGTGTGATTGTGATTGTGATTGTTGTCCACTATTGGTCAAGAAATGGTTTAAATGAAAGGAAAAATATCGCCCTGCTGTTTATTTTGAGATCGATGCAATCAAAGTAACAGTGGTGCCTAGAATCAATTGAACATGGTTTTCTGTTACATATAATCATTCATTGAACTTCAAAGTTATCTTGAAACATAAAGTAAATACTCATAAGTATAGGTTTAGGCATGAAGGACAGACTCCGATGCATCCTCAGGCAAATGCAGGAGGTTTTTGTTCCCTTTTTTAAAGAGTTGCATGCAATACATAAAGCATACATGAGCTTATTGAACAATGCAGACATGTCTAGCTCATGCACTTGCTCGCTCCATCCGTTCCTTGGTTGTAAACACTGAGGTAGGCAGGCTCAGAGGAGTATTGACTATGGCTTTAGAGGGGCTGTGAAGTTTTATTTGATAGTAAAATTGCCTCTGTTTCACTACGATGATTTTAGGTCCAACTTCAAACAGGCAATTCAGTCCAATAGAAGTACAATCACTGGAGTAACCAAGAAGGGCCTGCGGAAAGGAAAGGGATTCTAACATGTAGGAGGAATATTATGGCTGATGTGTCTATGGTTAACAAAAAATCAATTCTTATGTTGGATATTTTGAGTCCATACCAACTCTGCAGCTTGATCTATATGTCTAGAATGCTAAAACTGCATTGTTGCCCATACTAGAGAGTGAGACCGAGTGCTTCTCTCCCTTAAAATGCACATAATAGAAATGCAGGGGAGGCTGATTGCACCCTCTAACACAGCTTTGATTAGCCAATTAATGTTTCTATTCTATTTAATTCCCATTTTGTGCTCAAGATTTCTGTTCTCTGTTCTGTGCTATGCTGCTCAGGTGGTCTATGGAAAGATTAAATCAGAAGAACATGCTCCTAATTTAGGACAAAGCTTATGAAATCATGTGCACACTTACTGAAATAGATGTACACTGAAAGGCTTGAAGTCAACTCAATGAACCACTATTGCTACAGCGGGTTTCCTAATTTTCCTAAATACTAGACCCATTTCAATATCTAATTTTTTTGCAGCCATTACTTCACTAGTAGTCCATTCATAGTTGATGTGTAGACAAGCTACATGTCTGCCCTTGAATGTCTGCTGACAGAAGAGACAGCCACATAGTGTATGTGAAAGTTGACATGACTAAAATTATGAGAAACTAACAAATACATATATTGTATATTGTAAGACTAAGGGCCATATCATATAATTGAGTCAAGACTGACTGTCAGTCCTCCAAGCAATGCAATGTCCTAGAGAACACAGCACACAGTGGGCTAATGTTTTTTTCTTTTGCTTGCTGTAGGCATTAAATACAGAATGCCAAATAACACTTGATGGCCTAGTAACTCATATGGAGGGTGTACTTTCATTTGTCTTCTCTATTTTTGCACCCTACAACTGGCACAACTCAAAATATATATTCCATTTTGACTTTTTTAACATTAAGAACACCAAACTTGGCATCAAGAAATGTTCAATTTCTGATCCTTAACATACTGGGCTGTTCGCTCAATGACCGTGCATCAGCATGTGGGTGAATATTTGGGTGCAGCACATGTGATGTTATGGATACGCTGTGGAACCCATTTTGCTAACAACCTCTGCAACCTCTGTCTCATTGTGAGGAGTCATGCAATGACAAGTGGATTGGGAAACGATGGGTTTGATGAAATATTGCTGGTTCTATCTAGTAGAAGAACTTGGTGTGACAAAGGGACTTGGTATTTCTGGATATTTGATGGAAGACTCTGTCATCTGGGTTTAGGTCAGAGTGACCTGGCATCTCTGTAAATAGTGTGGAAGAGGGACCTGACATCTCTGGAAATTGGACAGAGGAATGAAGGAACTCTGATAAAGGGAAGGAAGAGGTATCTGGCTACTTCTGCGAAATGGAGAGGGAAGCTTCGACATCTCTGCGGAGAGCATTGGAAAA
>CABFOQ010052756.1:0-13554 GCA_900660455.1 Gephyroberyx darwinii
TTGCATCCGCAGTGACATCCGTGTAGGCATTTCCTTTTGAGAAAGTGTAAAGGGCAGAAGTGTGTGCAGCACATTTACATACAACAACAGCAGAAGGCAGTAGAACCAGGGTTGCCATGGGTCTGGAAAATATTTGAAAGTGCTTGGATTAAAAAATAAAATAAATAAAGACCTTGAAAGTGCTTGGAGCAATAAAGAGGTCCTTAAAAGTGCTTGGATTTAGCCAACCGGAATCTTTTGAGCCTTGTGCGCTCCGTCATCTCAAAATTCACCTATGATATCATGTTTATACATCTGGAGTGCTCGGCCAAGCTTGATGCACTTTCTTCCTATCTACAGTATCACTCGCCGCGCAGGCAACAAGCATAAAGCGATTTGCTGATCGCTGCACTGTAGTACTGTGCTGGCTTAGACTGGTGTATGTGAACATCTCTGTGAATTATTGGCCCTTAATTTTGACATAATTTGTCCTTGAAAAGTGCTTGAAAAGTCCTTGAAATGTATCATTACAAAAGAGTGGCAACCCTGAGAACAGAAGACAACAAACCAGCCATCATTGAATACCTGTTGATATCATAAACCCCTGTAGCTCCCAGAGGCGACCAAAATCATAACAGACACCATGGCTAGAATCAGTCCAAATTGTGACATTTGTGTAGAGTGTCCCTGTGGAGGGGGGCAGATTCAACAACAGAACAGAACTATCAGGGACACATCTGATCTGATAGACACTCTGGTGAGAAAGGCAAGCTGGAAAGGCAAGGCAAGCATCTCAGGCAGCTGAAGAGATTCAGAGTCTCCCTGAGGACCCTCCAGTCCTTCTACTCTGGAGCTGCAGAGAGCATCCTTACCAGCTGCATCACAGTCTGGTACGGAAACTGCTCAGCTTCAGACCCACCCCCCCACACCTGCACTATATGCTATTTATCCATATTTTCTGCACTATGCATAACTTGCACCACTTATTTTGTACCCCGTTTTACTGTGTTAACCTGTTTATACTACCATTATTTATACTGTACATATCTAGTATAGAGTATTCATTTCACTGTTCAATATTTTTCATACTGTATATAGCATATTCATATCTTCCCTTACTGTTTATTTTATATTTAATATTTACCCAGAACTATGTACATACTCTGCACTTTACTGCTATTTGCACTTCGGGTTAGATGCCAAACTGCATTTCGTTGTCTCAGTACTTGTGCTCTGTGCAATGACAATAAAGTTGAATCTAATCTAATTTTGTAAATAGGGTTGCTTCTTTTTACTTTTTACTTTGTACTGTAAATATTGCTGCTTCTTTATATTGTATATACTGTTGTTTTTTGCACAAGCCCGTAAGCATTGCCACTTTCATTTCACTATACATCCTGTATGTGTATGTGACAAATAAAGTTCTTGAATCTTCAATATTTACAATGTGATTATATGAACAGCACTACAGCTATGTGGATGCCCGGAGGCTCATGGGACTGTTGATGAGAATCCTCAGTGCTGGAGGGAATTAGGGAGACCTTATCTTGCACATAAATAAAACACTGTGATGTGCTTATGACCTTGAAGTTGTCCAGAATAATGAGATCTCTGTTGGAAGGAACACAACTCATAGTTTTACGTGTGCTCAAATATTATTGGCTATTGTTAGGCTGAGGTAATTTTGGACCAATGAAAAGACTAGAAAATTGAAACATCTTTATCACTTTATCTTCACCATGAAATTGTTTGCATTTGCCTAGAGTTTTGTTCTCCTTATTTGAGTTGAGCTGGTCAAATAAAACAAGCATAACCGGTTTGTTGGCTGGTTCACTCTGGTATCCTCCTTCATATTTAGCTACAAAATGATGTGCTTTTAAAAATCCCTGAGACTTTCTTGCCTTGTGCCGTAGGTGGATGTAAGAGTGGTCACTACAGAGCATGCCAAGCACTTCTATAACCCTGCTGAGGTTGCGGTGAAAATCTACAGTGACAAGGATGAGTGGGAGGTAATAATGCACCTCTCAAATGTCTTAATAGGCCATTATTGACACTCTAAGGTATAATGTAATTTAACAAGGAAGTGAATGTCTCATTGGATATGTGTCTCTATTCTAGCTGTGGACACAACGCTCTGACCCAGTGCTACACATTGAGCTAAGGCGCTGGGCAGACCTACTTGTCATTGCCCCATTAGATGCCAATACACTTGGAAAGATTGCTAACGGAATCTGTGACAATGTGCTGGTGAGAGCATGAGTTATTAGTCTGGATGTGAATAGTCTGATTACCCACTGATTGTTATGATACACATGGAGCATTTATATCTGAATTCTGAAAAATGATTCCCAGGTTAATTATCATTTGTCATCTGCAGACATGTGTGGTAAGAGCCTGGGATACTAGTCGCCCTCTACTCTTCTGCCCTGCCATGAATACAGCCATGTGGCAGCATCCCATCACAGCCCAGCAAGTAGCCAGCCTTAAAACGTTTGGATATGTGGAGATACCCTGCATTGCCAAGAAGCTGGTGTGTGGAGATGAAGGTGCGTACTGATACCAGAAAAGACCAGATTCATTTACTCCCTTAAGCTGCCAACAAGTCCCTGAATTTCCCCCATAATTTATTGCGCTGATTTCACAGAAAATGTGAGCTATCACAATGGTGATGTATTTATTTCCTGTGGACATATCTAAAAGAACATCTATTATGTACAATATAAAAGCTTTTCATCAACTTCAAAAATCATTCTTTAGTAAAATCTGAACTGGCTTTACCTATAAAAAACTATTTGTGTCTTGCAATGTGTGAACAATGACAGATGTGGTGAGGGTAAAATTGACCCTTATGTTGAAATAATGATACAAACCTGTTGTTAATATCTGTGTTTTTTTACTTAAAGATTTAAAGATTAAAGATACTTAAAGAAATTTTGAAATGCTGAACAGCATGCATTTTAGCAAAAGCCATAGACTGTAGGGTTTTATCATAACAAAATAAATACATTTGAAAATACAAAAAATTTAAAATGACCTGTTGGCACTTCTAGTGTTAAAACCCCATTAAATAAACATAATTGTAGATTTGTTGCTGCTTTTATAGTCTTGTTGGTTGATATTTTATCATCATCTTAATAGCATTTTAAGCATGCAGGTCAATTAAGAACAAATTCTACTCACAATGACAGTTGTGTGCAAGAGACACAGGTCAGTATTTGACATTAACATGACATAACATATAAAAAGACAAAAACAAAACACAACGGAGGTAAGGATTAGGATATAAGTCAAAATAGACAAGGTGGCAAATAGAACAAGAGATGTAGCAGCATGTAGCACCACAGTGCATATGACAACATTAATGGTCTAATGGCTGGTTATAAATAGCAGTCATTGAATCAAAGCACACTGCATCTAGCATGCAAGATCACAAGAGCAAGACTAAATTGATGAAACAAGCAAACACAACAAGTCACACAGGTAACAAACATACATGAGAGCACAGAACAAACTCATTTTAGTATGGTGGTAGTTATTGTGTGGGAAGTAAATATAGGTTTCAGAGAGACTGGAGGAGTAATGAGAGAATGTAATTGATTCCCTGTAGGCGGAGATAAAACCATCCAGTCTAGTTTCTAGGCCATTCCAGTTTCTAGCAGCAACTGAAATGAGAGTTGGCCGAGGTTAAAGTTTGGGGATTTTTTTTTCTTTTTCTGGTGACATCCAACAACAGAATGGGACTGGCAGATCAAGTATTTTAAGTAGCAGTGACATCTCAGCCACATTGCTTAAGTAAAGAGAAGACAGACCAAGGACACTTTTGTAAATTCTCAAAACTGTGTGAATTTTACTGACTGCTATGCAAAGAAAGCACATTGCAGTGGAAAACAATATTGCAGTGAAGAGCATAGCTTTGGGGAGAATACAGTCCTGTGCAAGCTCTTGAGTAACAGTCAGGACAACAACACGCTGGACGGCAAGTTTATTTGTGCTTCTGCATGAGGGGAAAATGTTAAGCATTTATCAGTGGTTCTTCAACAATGTCAACAGGCTGCACTTTCTTTTATGTCCATGTAACTTCTCCATGTTGTACACCAGAATAAGATAACATTACTCGAGGGTTGTTATTACTGTGGAGAATTGCTGGCAAACCTGACAGTAGCATCAGGAGGATGTTTACAGGCCAGTGGTTGATCATTTATCTCTCCCTGCAGAATGTGTCTATGTGTCCAGTAATACATTGCTCTATTGCAGGTAAAGGGGCCATGGCAGAGGTATCAACTATTATTAATGTGGTCAAACTGTATCTTCAAAAACCCGATGAGCCATCTCAGCACACATGAACGTCTCATATTTTAACTAATTTATATCCATTGTTTATGCCCTATGTTGTATTGATCTTGTGTTGTATGCAACTGTGATGCTCCTTCTTGTTCAGGTCACTCATGTAAAAAAGATTTTTGCTCTTAATTAGACATGCCTGATTAAATAAAAAGTTGAAAAAACGTTGTTTTTCGTTATGAGATTGCTTGAGGGTTAATCTACATTTACTGACACAGTTGTGATGATTCATTCTGTAGTCTGTAGAAGATGTCATGAGTCTGTAGAAGCTGTCACGAGTCTGTAGAAGCTGCCGTTGTGTCTAAGGGGTTAATTATGGGAGACTAGCGACGGAAAGCTCTCTTCCCAGAGGGGACTTTGACATATTGGTTCCACTGCAGCAACACATAACATGGTAATAAAGCTGTCAGCTAAGGTATGGATGTCTCTGATGAAATGATGCACTCAGGAGTAGCTTATTTAGTTTCAATAAACACATACAACTTTTTTGTATGTGCAAAAAAGATCACACAATGCCTTTGGGAAAAGTCCTAAATATTAGGGCCTAACATATCTTCAAATAGATAGATTTGCCCATGACTGAGTATCAAGGGTCAAAAGTGACAATACCCATTGTTCACATCAGTGTTAGACATGCTCATCTCAGTGAACCTCGGCCCAGCAAACAACAAAGTAGAATGTACCAGCCTGGAATGTGTCTTGTCCACTGTCAAGGGTCAAAACTGAACCGCAGTACAGTTTGTTTAATGTGAGTGAAAACAGACAGTAACACTGTCTTACTTTGTGATTGATTGAAAGAGAAGTGAGCCATTTTGGCAGCTGTGGGAGAAAGCCTTCCTCTGGTCCAGATGTAGTCAGGTCAGTCACCACACTGCTTACTTAATAACTCAGAAATAATTCCACAGAGACTGAAGAGTTCAAGATGATTGTAGGTTTACTGTAAAATCCAACAGAGTACAACTAAACCGAGCTGGTCCATGGAGCAACTGAAACAAAATCACAAAACCCTTGCTTTTATATACTTCAATAACTCCTCCTTTTGTGGAGCCACACCTGGGCGTCCCCTACTACTCCTCACATGAACTTCTACCATCTTCCCTAGATACCATTGCTTCCTGACCTAAGGTGGTATTCCCCGAAATCTCCAACTCCCAAAGATAATGGTGACCTTGACCTTCAGTGGTTAACCATGCATATCTGGAATGCGGGAGTGGAACTACCTGCTCTTGATACCATTATTTATGGGAGTTATCTGTATTACCAAAAAAATATATTGCTTTAATAAAGTGAACAACAGAATGAACACACGTGAGTTAACACAAGGAATGTTTGTTTCCTTCTTAGTTATGCTTGCACTCTCACTTCAAGGTAACTTAATTTCCCACACAGCCAATTTTGGAAGCGTACTTCCTCTACAACAGGTTGGACAAGTAATATTACACAGCACAGAAACACATAACCTAAGGTCGAGATATAAATGATTCAAACCTCGTGATCCAGAGATAATAAACAGTTGACAACATAAGCATTGCAGGCGGGTTTAAGAGCAAAACCACATACAGGTTAGAAAATAGTGGAAGAGCATTGTGATGATAAAAACTCCTATCCACCTAAAACAGCTTTGTTAGTGTGAATTTTCCCATTCAAAAGCTTTGTCATGTTCGATCATACACAATAAAATCTTCTGTAAACATTTTTGATGCTACCTTGTTGTTAAGGTAGCTAGATGAAATCATTTGTATCAGACACTTTTATTTTCACCATATGAAAACCAAGGGAGGAGGGGTAATTTGGTTTGCAAACAACCAGAGGCATTGTTACTGTTGAGGTTGCATTGAAAGATTGCTAACAGAAAGCATCCTGCTCTGAGCTGTAACTTGTCCTGCAGCTATTGGCTGCTGACTGCTTCTGTCATGAGGATAGAGAAACATTACATCAGGCAAACAGTCAAGGGGAGTAACATCATGGTGTCAGGGAAATTGGTCAGTGAAGCCAATTACCACTGAAAGTTGTTGTACAGAACAGTGATTATTTTATTCATGATTCATGGAGAGAAATCAGCTAGCTCAAATAGCATCCAGGCATTTCTCTACCGCTGTAAGAGAGAGCAGGATCTTTATTCCTTCAAGTCACCCTACCCCCTTCAGTCTGCTTCACATCAAGATAACATAGTGTCATACACAATTTACTTAGAGGCCCTCTGTACCAAGGTGTCCTCGAGACAATGTAAATATAACATTCCTCAGTCTCTCTTTAACCTCAACACAGCAACCTTCACCCTTCCCACACTATGGTCTAGTCAAACAGTCACATAGTGACCACCTTGATGGGGCTGTGGAGGAGTGTACAGTCTGCAGGTGCACCGAATGGAAATGTGCAATAATATGTCCTCACAAATTCGGCCAGGTCATCAAATCTTCAGCTTGCTTGCATTGAGAAGCAATGTGAAATTGTGGAGAAAAAAAAAGTTCACTGGTCAAGACAAAATATTTTTCTTTTCTCTACTTGCCTTTAGCAAAAGATGTTTTTTCCAAATAATACTTTGTCTAACAGTGTTATCATATTATCAAACCTTTGAAACCTCTTGCTTGTGTGATGTGCAGAATCAGGGAAGGAGATTTTCTTGTAGAAAATCCCATTAGTGGTTATACATTTAGGGTACTACTACTGCAGAAGTCTGATTGTGGAATACAATGTTGGCTTAATTGACTGGATCAATGGTTAGAGTAAGAGTAACCAAAGCATCACCATACTGCCCTCATGCTTCACTGTCCTGGGTGATTCATTACGCTAAAGCACCAATCATTAATCTTAAGTCATTGAAATAAATGAAAAGATTAGCTCAGCAATTTATTACCAATGAATTATCCCATTAACATCCCATTGGCAACTTAAGTCATGGTGGAAGTAGGGCGATGTAATGGACTGTTTTCCTTGCTCATGGCCTGAACACTGAGTCAATCACTGAGCTAAGTCGTTGATCTAAACTGGAATTACACACCAGAGATCTAATTTGTCTTCATTTTCATTTCATTCATTTTCTTAATAGTGCAGTTTATTTGCTGTTAAAATAATCAAAAACCTTCTTTTATCATTCATGAAGTTACATTGTATGCATATGAATGCATCAAATCTCTGTCTTTCTCTCTCTCTCTCTGTCAATATATGTATATACATGTGCATGTGTGTGCCATGTCTGATGTAACTCCAGCAATCTCTGGGCTCATCATGCCAGCTTCTGGCCCATGGGAACATTGTACTGTGTTTCATCAGAAACTACATCCTGGGAGATCGCCTGCTCTGCTCCCTGTGTCACCAGAACTCACCCGATTGCCTCTCACTCATTTAAAAGTGGTAAACACCTCATGGGTTCACTCGGGAATAAGTAGAAAATACTATATTGAAGCAGCTGTCTTATATACAGCATATTATAGAACATTTGATATACTCTTGGGTATATTACACACAAATATAATTATCGGCAATTCTGTCCTTTTTCCTTTCCTCATATAATTAACTCACAAGTCCTTTGTCTTGCATTCCTGGGATGTGGGAGAAGGAGAGACGGAGGAAGTGGAACGGGGGAGGGTGGCTGGGTTGGGGGTTGCCATTACAAAGCAGTGTGAATTGATCTAAAAAAAAAAAACATCACTGTGAAATAGCCACTTCCTCTTTTCAGCCAGTGTATGGATGCTTTGAATTAAATGTTCTCCATATTGATAAACCAATGGAAAGACAAGATCCTCCACCTTATACTTCCTTATTATCTATGTACATATATTTATTAGATATTTAACAAGGAAGTTCGAGAGAAGGAAATAATCTGTAGCAATCTATTACTGGCATCTACGCTTGTATGCCTCGAGTAAATGTTTACCAAAATAACTTAAGGAAGTAGAACAGAAAGCATATGACTTGATACATATTTGACTCATCATTTTGCTCTCCCTGCCTGAAGAAGAGGGGATGTTACTGTCACTGTAGGACACACTGTTAGCCCCTTGGTGCCTTGTGTGTTAGCCTTAAGTTGTGATGCCATGGTAACTGGAAATGGAGGAGACATGAGAGCACTCTGTGGGGAAATGCCCCCACCCTCTTCCCCCAATGACATCCCTTAGTGAGCATCCCTTTACCTGTGAGGCCACAGGCCCTGATGGAAATCGCCAACTTGTCTAGACTAAACTGTGGCAATCCCACTGGATAGACAAATGAGACTAGCATGATGCAAGCGCAGCAAGAAATTAACTCATTCAGATGGACTGTAAATCAAGCAGGAGTAGAAGAATTTACGCTTGGGGTTTACAATTCATTATTTTATATATCTCACCAAAATGATCTTGTTACACAGTGCTGCCAAACTGCTACATACACACTGTGAGGAGTATTAATATTCAATTGAAAGCAATCATGTTGCATGCTTACGTATGGCGAGGCAAAAACATAATGAAAAAACATCATCTGGGCCAGGATGATCCTTAAATTGATAATGCAACACTGAGTTCAAGTATCAGAATAAAGGGTTAAAAACAAATCATATAAGAAATCTCATATGGTAGCAAAAGGTTTATTGGATGACACTTATAAATCTTGTTCAGAGTCACTAAGTCATGTAGTCACCAAGAGCTCGTCTCAAAGACCCGATGTTGACCAACCCCCACAACTGTTCAACGTTCTTATCTACAGAGGGACAGGTAAACTAACACTGATCCTTCCTTAGACACCGAAAGAATTGACCATACTAGGGCGTCAGGTTCATAGGTATACGTTCCCAACTCCTGTTTTTAGATATGTCCAGTTTGTATACTGTTGATGTCAGTGAAAGAAGAATCCATGAGTTCCCTCCTTTCAATATTGGATTTACGACCATGCTCTCCTGGAGGGCCGACTCAGGCCAAGGCACTATACAGTTGCAGGACATAGCATTCCGGAGATGCCTGTAGTGCCGGAGCGTCAGGATCCACATGGCAGAGAGGTCCCTGTCTTCTTCCATTTGCCATCATAGTTTTTAAACTCACAGAAGAACTATTTTACCATGCTTCATGCCTGTATACAGTACATTCACACACAAATGAGTTAAAACAAATAAATCCCTTGCAAGAGAATAAACACATAACATCAAACATGGTTTCTTAGTAACACTTCCAACACCTCGTAGTCAACCATTAACTATATTAGGATGATGTTTAACAAAAGGCAGCTCTGTCACAGTGTGCTCTCTATACAGGGATTTATACATACTATTAAGATATCTATGTCTACGAATTTGCACAGACCATAAGCCATATGCCATATAAAGACATATCAATATACATACCGAACATAACAAGCTGGCCTTTCCATTTCTCTTCATTCAGTTGAGGTTTTATTTCTCTTGACGGGCTACATCCAAAAGAGATAGTATTTTGTTTGATTGGTTAAAGCACTATCCTTCTCTGCTAAACATTTTAGTGCCTGGGACTTTTATTGCTTTGCAGTGCATGACTAAGCATGGAGGAGCACAAAAACATTCCAGATCATACATGTCACCAGTGAATCATTCATTTTTATTTCCTGCCTTTGAAATATCAACATAAAAGTGTACTGTTTTTTTCTGTTCTTTGTACCTCATCAAAAGCTCTGGAGAGTGAACCAATAGTTCATAGTCTTAATAGTCAATGTGTTATTTCTGCATTTTTCACTTTTAAAAGTGCATATTTGAAATATTTGAAAATAGCTTTTCTGCTACTGAACCTTATCTGAGAAGATTTTAGTTACTAGGTAAAACTTATCGATAGGTACAGAATTACATAACATGTCTGTACTGGAGGTACGGACATGACAACAATGGGGAGAGTGAAACCTGTGACTGGAACACATTTTCTTACTGTGCTAATTTCTAGTGGAATAAAACGGCATTAAGACTTTACTCATTTTGTCGAGCACCCCCTTGGACCCTCCTCCAGGATCCCTGGACCCCACTATGAGGAACCACTAAACTAGGCTACAGAAACCCCAAAAAATCAGCGAGAGTCGGTGGCGAAAATGAAAATTGCAGAAAAAAACAAACCCTGGATACATGCAGGGTGTGACTCCGCCTATTGATCAAAGACCATCCTCCTCCCCCTTGTCTTTCTCCAGTTTGTTAACTTCATTGGAACCGCAATGGACTTCGGGCGAACTAATGATACCATTTGGCAGCCCTTCCTTTGGGCGTAGACGTGGGGATTTGGGTTCGTCCGTGCTGACCGTCATTTACCCCATTGAAAAGCCAGCGGTTGACACGTTTCCACATTTTATTTAATTTCATTTTTTTTTTTTTTTACAAAGTTGTGTTTCATGGAGACTTTGTGGAAATCGCATTTTGTGTTTACGGTACAGAGGTAAGAAAAGTTTTTTTTCTGCTCAATCTTCAAACGACCACATTTTAAGGTTAAAACATGAATACTGACTCTCAAAAAGGAGTGAAAACCCAAAACGTGCCTATGCTGTCATGCTGTTTATTTGACTCGGTGCAGACACGTGAGAATGTAAACTACAGTATGAAAACGTGACGGAAGTCCGTGTAAAGATGCGCTATTCCTTGGAAACGTTATCCACGCCGTGGTTTGTGTTTTATCTTGGGGTACAATGCCTTCTCAGTCTCGGATATGAAAATCGCCCGCGTTATGACCAGTTGGTTATGTCGCTGGTGCGTTATTTCCATATTATTTGCGTACTATTATTTTGAAGAAGGTGTCCATGTGGGCTCATCTGTTCGCTGTTGCCCACTTATTTTCAATTCACGTTAACGTTACCCTCTTCACACAATGTTTGGCTCATGCTAAAACAATTTTAATGGACGTGAAAATATGGTTTTGGAGACTTTTAGACTTAACTGCAAGAAATTGAACAGTGTGGATTTCTTGAGAACCGGCTGACATTGTAAAACTTTTTTAGGTAGGTAACGTTAGGTAGGTAGGTAGGTAACGTTAGGTAGGTAGGTAGGTAACGTTAGGTAGGTAGGTAGGTAGGTACTTTATTGATCCCCGGGGGGAACTTTCTTTTTGACCCGCGAGGTTGAATAGAGGTTGGTGGGATGGATAAACACGCTTATCTAGATGGTTAGATAAGTAGAACTGCAATGATTTTTTTTTCTCTCTACACGTCTATTTTGACAGTTGGCCTTTGCAAGTGAGAACCTGCATCATTTGCTACACTCACACACACACTCACACACGTACACACGCACACACACACTATATGTGGTTTTCAAACGGCTCAAAACAGCTCTGCTTAGTTTCCTCCTTGCACTTCAACCTTAGATTCTCACTAGGTATGCAGAGAAGATAGGACATCCCTTTTCTATTTTCTAAAATGTGTCAACAGGATGCCCCGATAACATCTGACTATTTGGGCTGTCTCAACAAGGCCCATGGAGGCTTCAGGGACTGTTTGCTTCGCTCCATCCCCACCGTAGCCTACAGATGCAGCAGACACTCATAGGAAGTGTCACCTGATGCACAGCTCCCAGGGCAGGAGAGGGACCTGAGGGCTGCAGGGTAGCGAGTAGTGAGTAGGGGGACTTCTAAGTGGACAATTTGTTTGGAAACAAATCACATTTACTCTCTTTTCAGCTGTCGGAAGTTGCGTGGAATGATGTGGTAACTAGATGGATTTATGTTGTTCAATATGCCAATATGTTTCTACTGTATAACATTCAAGAAATGCTTGAAAAGGACTTATGCTCTAGCCATCACTGTAGGCTGGTAATATTTTACAGAATGGAAAAATATGCTGTGGTGATTTTCAGATTAAAAGTTCTGGTTTGATAAAGAGTAGACTGAATCACTTCCATGCGTGCACGAGATAGTGATGATAGAATATACTTAATTTATATTGCAGTGTCACTGCAGTACAACCCGCTGAGAATTGAGTCATAGTAAAACCTTACAGCAACACATCAAATAAGACACTCATGATGGTTGAATATGTTTTGGTAGTTCGGTTACATTGTAAGTTTCATATTTGTAGATATGGGCTTGAAGTGTAAACCGCTATAAACCACACCAGGACATTACATTGCTGCAAAAAGTGGCATGTGGTACTGTGACATATGGTAAATGTGACAAGCTGTCATATTGTAGGAGTAGAAAAAAATCTTTGCATTTATTCTTAGTCTTATTTATGGATTATCCTTACGTAATCATTAGGTTAGAAATCATTCTTCCACATTCCTTAGTTTGTAACTTGTTTGCGACTTCTTACATTTCACTTTGTAGGCTGATATGGATGTATGTGACACACATGTGATAAGCCTCAGGATTCGTCATAGTTAGGAAGGCGCCTCAGGCCAGTTGTATTCTAACGATGACCCCCTTTATGTGTGTAAAGAATGCTTCTCTGTCCATTTCTTTTGAGAGACTGACTTGTTCTGTGTATACCACTTTCATCTCTGAAGTCTGAGGCAAACGTTGATGCACACTAAGGGCACAGATCTCCTTAACTAGTCTGTCTTAATCTTAAATAGATATTTAAAATTTAATTCCAACAAGTCTAATGTGTGTTTTTTTGTATTCTCAGGTCTGGAACAATATTATTGGATCATCAGTACAGAGTTACCACATGATGAGCAGCCAATCAGTGCAGAGCCTCATTGACCCCATGGCTCAAAACAAGATGCCATTATTTGAGGGGACCAAAGCATCTCCAGGACTGTCAAAGCCAAGTATGTCTGGTTTCCTTAGTAAGCAGCCTCTACAGTACAGCGGGGCCTACTTTACCTATGACCCTAGAGGAAAGGATGGAGCAGGATTTACTCCTACTTGGAGCAACTCAAAAACCTCTTCGCTGGAGGGCAGGAGTCCTGTGAGTCAGCTCTCTGCCATGGAGGGACAAAACCACATCATTTGCAAGCCAGACAACAAAGCCTCTACAGAGGAAAGCCATTCTCATTCACCTTCTGTATGTCACACCCCAGGCCAACAGGGTTTTACATATTACACTAGGAGTCCTGAAATCAGCAGTCCCACAGACACTACCCCTCCGAGAAAACAAACCGCTAGAGGTGTGAATCCATCTTCCCCATCTGAAAACTCAGTTTATTTAGCAGTTCCTAAACCAATTTATGGACATAGCCCCTGCTGTAATGACTTGTGTTGTATGTTAGGACAGCGATACAGTGTGGAGCATGGGCCTCAGAGGATGCCAAACACTGTCTATGAGGGTGAGTGGATGCACACGGATACTCACTACAGTCGGAGATCACCCCTCCAGAGG
>CABFOQ010052756.1:13574-24995 GCA_900660455.1 Gephyroberyx darwinii
GCACAAGAGACATTGATGCAACATAGAGGTCTGCAGTTTGAGCCCAATGCAGAAAGACTACAACTCAAGGACATGACTGTGGAGAAATACCACAGCTTGAGCCCAAGTAGAACAAGGGCTTTACCTGCCTATATTGAGCCAAACTATAGCAGTTACCCCGGTACACCGAGTCACACATTGTTTGGCCCCTTAAGTGAGCAGAGCCAGCGTTTACAGACTTCCCCCAAAGGCTATCATAGCCTGTACCATTCCCATCCTCGTACATATGAGCGTATGACCTCAGAAGTTTATCAGGACCGTTCTCCCATGTCCAAATATGGCCAGCTACCACAGCACCCTATGTTTTACTATCCCCAGGCAAATGTGGAGGTAGAAAGCAGGGCAGTGTATAAAGATACTGGGGGAAAGCATAGAGAAGATGTTTTTCCCATTGTTCCTAAACACACAATCTCTAACCCCCGGGAACGTTACCTTGTCTCCCAGCCTATTCATGGTGAAATTCCTATGCCTAGCACGAAAACCTTGCCAATTCATTCCTTTATGCAGGGTTTTGACTACCCGTGTTATGCAGTTCCTAGAATGAATCTGAATGCAAGCCAATTGAGAGCCTCTCCAAAACTTCAACATATACCGCTGAGCTTGTACTCTAATGGTGTAACCACTTCCCCATCCAGTCTACATATGAATGGACCCCTGGCCTCCTCAGCTAACTTACATAAGGACCAACCCAATGCCAGCCTGCATGTTGACCAATCATGTGCCTCCCCGGTGTGCCTACTTGTGGACCAACCTAGTGTCACACCAGCCAGCATACAAATGAACAGAGTTTTATCCCCCCTCATCGGCCTGCACATAAATCGACCCAGTTCTTCCCCAACAAACGTGCACATGGACCGACCCCTGGACTACTCCCACTATAAAGCCCAAGTCACATCTCTAAAGCATCTCCAAGGCCTTGTTGATTCCCCACGGGCTTGGCTGTCCCAGTCTCCAGCTTACAATGGGGATCAGACCCACAAAGCTGTCAATTATAGTGCTAATCCAAAAAATATTTGCTCTCCTGCTGTTGCAACTAGAAAAGAGCACCATACCTCTGCATCCGGTTCAGGCACTACTGTTTGTAATGGGAGCCGGAAGAGAATTGGTCACACATCCCCATCCATCAAAATTAAAGAAGAGAATAGAGATTTACTTGAAACAGACCTTTTTAAGAAACGACAAAAGATGGAAACCGAGAATGTACAAGTAGAGGCAGATTATAAACCTGACTCTCCTCCTATGCCAATCATTGACAATGTCTTCAGCTTGGCCCCTTACAAAGCCTACCTGGAGGCCGCTGGAGTGTTACGTCCAGCCAAAAGACCTCAGAGAATTAACCAATCTTCTAGGCCCTGTGCAATCAACCCTGAGCCATGCATCCAAGAGGAAGGGCCAAAGAGAGATGGACAGCAACCTGTTGTCTGTCTAGTCCCCAAAGACGATAACATTAAAATCAGCCAAGATACTCTAACAGAAAAGCCTGTTGTAGAAATCCTTGAACCCAAAAATATAAAGTTGGAAAAGCTAGATCCACGAGACGCAGACAACTGTGTTGAAAACCATGTTAGTCTTTGCAAAATGAATCCGGATGACTGCAGGGAGACAACAGTCAAAGAAGAGGTTGAGGAGATTGGTTCATCTGACACTGGGCACATGTTTGTGATTAAGAAATGTGAACCTGATGAATTTGAAAGTAAACCCTTAGTAGCAGTTAAAGATGAGACTTCAGATGATGCCAAACAAGGTGAGCTGACAGCAGACGTGATCGCAGGATCTTCTACTCAGGGCAATACCCATCAACCATGTGAACAGATGGTCGTCCCTCGCCCTAAATGCATTACTTCACCTCAAACACCTGATAGCAAACTCAACTTCCACAACATCCCCCCCCATTGTCTAAAACTGTCCACCTACAAAATTGTCCTCCCTGATACTCTGCGTCCTACCCCCATCCTAACCCCAGAGAAGCCACCTGTTCAGCAAATAGCTGAAGTCAAACCTGAGCTCCAAAAACCTGTCCGCAAGCACTTCTTTGAGTTGCACAATTCCCTTTGCAAGCTAGTGTCCAGCTTTGTGTCAGTCTCTCCAGAGCAGGAACTTAGAACCTGGCTGACTCAGTTGGATCTGACCAAGCCTGCATCCCCTACAACCAAAATCCAGAAAGTATCCAGTCTGTTGGGGGTCAAAGCCAGGGAGGTGTGGCTTAGTGAGGAGATAAAGTCAGCATTCCAAAAGGTTCATGAGAGGTTGATAGAGTACGTTGTTCAGGAGCACTGTCCGTTTCCACATGTTATACGGGCAGGGGCCGTGTTCCTCCCCATGCTGGTGGTGAAGGAGCTGCTGTTCCCTCAGGTCCAGGGCGGTTTCATTGACCAAGTCCTGCAGGAGCACAAAGTAGAGCTGCGGCCCACCACGCTTTCTGAAGAGAAGATCCTCATCCAGCTCCACAAACGGGCCTGCTCCTCCAAGCTGAGGAGACTCCTGTCCCTTAAGCACCTGCCTGACATCTACGCTGATGTGGTCAACCTTTTCTATCATGCCTGTGTCTGCAAGCATCTGGGTAAGTGTGTTCACTTTCACTTTGGAATTACTGACATACATTTCTACTGTAGTGAATGTTTTCCTGGTAGAGAAAAAATGGCTAGTCCAGTATTTGAGACATTTTGTTTAACAACACTTTATCCTAGTCCCAAGGCTTTTTTCTGTCTTTTTCCAATGCACTGTGCTATGAGCTAGTTAGGTTGGCGTGTGTTTCTTTTTCTGATTGTGAAACCAAATTTCAGAAGTTAGTCAGATTAGTTCAGTCAGGTCAAACCACACTGCATTGGGCAATGCTGAACACAAAATTGCTTATCCAAGCAATACTGAAATGAACACATTTTCATGAAAGAAAAAGGAACTCAACCGACATTCATTGGAGGGAGGTTGGCACCACACTGAAGCACGTACAGTGGGTGCGTGCACACACACATAAACCTGATGATCTTTAGGCATTATTATCAAAACACCTAGAACATTATACAATTGCAATTATTATTATTAATTATTATGCAATCACCAAGATTGCAATTTATTATTCTACTTTTCCTTCTTTGGACTGCTATAAAAAGATGACATACTCTCTTAAGGCAAATGTCAAATCAATCACATGACTAAAAGCCATGAATCAATCACTAGATGACATTGGAGGCCTTTCAGATTTTACTTTCAGACAATTTAATGCTTTTGCAAGATCATGTGTAGATGTTGACCGATGGTTTTTCAGTTGTAGCCTTGATATGTAATCAAATCTTCTGATACTTTGTGTCATATGGTCTAGTTATATTAATGTTAGTTAGGTCTCTTAAGTCTCCACTCTTTAAATAATAAGGAACTTGACGGTTCCACTTCTCTTGATGGTGTAACTTATGGTAAACAACGTGACTGATTGCAACATTTCAGGTAAAAAGACAAACACCATCTCAGCCCCATTTATTGACACACAGAGAATTCTGATTGACTAGAGACACAATTAAACTTGATGGATTTGAAAGATGATTCCAAGACCTCAGGCCGGCACCAGTGTGATTTATTGCATTTGACCATGTAATCCGTGGAACATGACTGCCAAAGCAACAGTATTTCCTGCCTTTTCATTCAGGTTTCTGGAAATCCCCTTTTTTGTAAACTGTAATGTACTGATTCTTCTGTATGTTACAATGTGAACAGCATTATTATAGGGTATCAAATTGTCAGTGTTGACTACATCATGGTTTTCCCTCAAATTATTATAATTATAAACATATTCTCTGCATTCTTGGCCGTTTTGTTTAGAGCTGATCAAGGCAATAAATATTATATTTCCAATCCATTTATTTTTTGCAGAATCGACCTCACCTGATGTCCAAAAGAGAGTCCAGGTATATTTGTCTTTTGTTATGTTGTCCCTCAGCTCACTATTCTTTGTTTTTTTTCTGATCACCAAGCAAGTAACATTTCAACTAACTAATCACAACCAATTGATTGTTATGGTGGGGGCATATCTGTGGGAAGAATTAACCTCTCCATCACGATTCTACTCGATAGGTTACCCAAGTCTAAAGAGTTTGAGACAGGCTGTTGGATCATGTTACTCAAAGGAAGGAAAGGAGGAAGGAAATTACATGGGTGCACAGAGAGGGTCATGCGGTGCATACTGGCTCCTTCTGTGCCCTCTGGGTTAGTGAGAAGTCCATGGCTTCAGATGATGATGTCCCTCTGTTTTATCATCATCACCCCCCCCCCATTCAAACCCTGATTTTACTTTCCAGTAGGCTAACTATGTTGTGGAAAGAAGACTGATCAGACGGCCAGTTCACTCAAATTGTCACATTTCATTGTTGTTTAATCATAGTGGGAAGTGGAACTGAACAAGTGGTATTATGAATCAGAAAAGTATCCAATGTATCTCTAGACACTGGTCTTTTTGCTTTGTGGCCTTCTTCAACAGCTGTTTTTTATTTCCATAAAATGAAATTAGGCTTATTGAATTTCTGTTGGCTGCTGATGTTACTGTTCACATGTTTTGGGGGATTTTACTTGATATCTGACGTTTTGCCTCATGTCTCTCTCATTTTGTCTCATTCTTGCATCACTGCTGTTTTATCTCTTATTGATAGCATCCGTTTTAGCAGCTGATTTTCCCCCACCCCCGTGTCTACGCCTAGCAAACCCTTTTCAGTTTAAATGGTGTAACACAATGAGAGGGTCATGCCATCCAATCACCATGCCTACTGATATTAATAGAACACTTTCTACTTTTACTTGTGTGCTGAATAAGGGTTATGGAAGTATGGATTTGTCAACTTTGTTTGGTAGAGTTAAGAGGATCTGTGTTTTCTGCAGGAAAATTGTTAGGCAAGGTGGTGGCGGCCCAGGGGGAGGAATCAATCAGCTGTCAGTCTTTCTTGCGCTGTGAATATTTTTATTTACCAATAACTATATACAAAAATAAAACTGAGCTGGAATACTTAGTCAGTGAGCCATCCCGATGACGGTTTTACTTGTTGCCTCGGGGCGGCTACAGGCCAGTCAGAGCTGGAGGCGGGGATGTGGTTGGGGTTGTGGATGGAGGCAAGCTGGGGGCTGTTTTTTTTATCAGCCATTAAATGGAAGGTAAACGCTGATTTAGATAAAGTTTTTCCTATATCCACATTATATAGGGTAAGGTTGGCTAATGTAAATGCAGAAGAAAAGTGATGCAGTGAAAGTTAATGCTAAATGCTAAGTAGTTATATTTATTTAAAATATGAACTCATTGTAAGATTATTGCTCATGTAGTCAGATATACTGGCGTTAAAATTGAAATAATGCTGCTCCCATAAATAATACTCCCCTCTACTTGCAGTGACACTTTTTGGCCTGTATTCACTCTGGAACTCAGTTGACAGTTTAGTCCCAATGATGGTGGCGGCTTGCTCTTTGTTTGGGATGGCATCTGTGGAAACAAAACTGAATCTGTGTTCTCCATGTTTCGTTTAACTCTTGACTTCCAGTAGCTTCTCTCTTTCTCACAAATCCTCACCATCCCCCTGACTTGTGTTCCTCACTTGAAATGACTTTTTCTTTGATAACTAAAGAAAATCTGCACGCTTCTTAACTCATGATTACATTCCTACATATTTTGTCAACTATATTTACAAATCTGACATATTTTTGTAATTATGTTTACCTCTCCCTGTGTTGCAGGATTAGAGATGGATGATTCTGCTAAGAGAGACCCACATGAAGATTGTGAAGAGACTGACCACTCCACCATTCTCCACCAGCTCCACCATGCGTCACCATTCTCTGGTTCAGACCGGCAGAAACTGAAGGACCAGCAGACAGAATCACATTTAAACAAGAAAAGAAAAAAAGGCAGGGTCAAGAGCAGTTCAAGGCGCATGTTTTTGGAGGAGAACACTTCGACAGAGGAGGAAGAAGTGGCACACACAGAGAAGGCTGGAAATAGGTGCGTTGTGAACAGACTCAGCAAGAAAGACTGGAATGGCCATTCCTTTAAAGGAATTGCGAATGGAGGAAGTGACCATATGTTTGCGGAGGAGGATACTTTGCTCATCGTCCCTCAAAAAGAATCTGAGGACTCATGGACACGTCCTTTGACCTCAGATGAACTCTCTCCGTCTCCCAGTGACACAGAAAGAGAGGGAGCCTCCATTCCAATTTATGTCAGCCAGTCCTCAGGCTCAGCCAAATCTCATGTTAGATCCAGGAACTGTTCAGGCATGATTCTCAAACTGAGGAGGGTGCTGTTTAGCAAAGGCCTAAACAGGAGAAAGGCCCGCTACCAAGCAGTCTCTGACTCAGGGACGATTTCTGATCCTTCCGTCTCACAAGTTGAGGATGGGGAGAGAGACGAGACCAGAGAGAGGAGTGGTGAGAAGGACCTCCACAGGAGAATGACATCCAAGGTTACCCATAGGTGGCAGAGAACAGGAGGTTTGTCTCATGCCCTACGACCCCTTACCGCCTCTTCTAAAAGACTGCACAGGTCCTTCATAAAGATCAAATATTGTCCCTACTTGTCTGCCTGCCACAGTGCAGAGCACAGGAGGCGTTGGGTCCTGCGCTCGGCTGTCCAGAGGGCCCGGCGGGCCATGAAGATCTACTACCCAGACCTGGTGGGGAAGAGGATTCGCCATCTGTATGAGGAGGATGACAAGTCAGAGGTGTGGTACAGAGGAGAGGTGGTGCGTATCCATGAGGCTCACCCCAACCCTCTGAAGACTGTATTTGAGGTCAGGTATGACAGTGAGCCAGAGTGGAAGTACTACCTGGAGCTGCTGATAGACTATAAAAAAGGCTGGCTCAAAATAGAGGACTAGTTTGCCCCACATTGCTGTCATGTTTGTTTTTGGTCCTCTGATTGATTCTTTCCACTATGTTTCCCACTGCCTTTCATTCCAGCTATGAACATTTGCCTGACTTCCTCAGGAATGGAGTTGGACAGGATATTTTTGGTAATGAGGTCAACCAGGCATTCTTTTATTTGGGAGCTTTAGGGTACAATTCAGCACCTTAACTTCTGTTACTGACTGCTAGACTTTTTAGAATTTTTAAATCCTTCATTATCTTCACCGTTGACACATTCCTTCAGTGATTGAACTGATTTATGAAATGGAGTGGTTACTCCACCAATGAGGGTATGGTTATGACATGATAAAATGTCACTAGACAACTTTTAAATGTTTTCCCACACGTTTGTATCTTAAGACATCTATATACTGATTCTTGAGTCATTGACCCTATTTTTGGTTAATAAATACAGCAGTTGTGTGTGAAGGTAGCGACTCGAGGCTCGTTTTTTTTTCTTGTTTTAGTTTTTATATATTGGCATCTTTTTGCCAGTAAGAAATATAACAAGCATGTAAAATAACATGTGAAAACAAGGTTGTTGCACAGAGAGCTTTAAGATTTTCAGAGATTCGTCCACCCCCTTTCTGTTAATAGTCACATGTATGTAGGATAATTGTGCCTCTGTATCACTAGCAAAGAATGTTTTTCACCAGTTTATTATGGTTGGTATTTTAATATATGTGATAGGTGAATTTATAGACTGAGACATAATTACATTTAATATGGTTAATGTGCTGTGTATGCTTTTATCAGTCTATTAACTCATTCATATGAACTTTGCATCATTTATATTCAGTATATATATATCTTTTGAGCATTTATAAATGGTTTAACTATGTACACTGTCTGTAGGTTAACTATTATAAAGGACCCTCAGGGTCCACAGGGTCTAGGAGATACTGAAGTAAGAAACATCTGGTATTAGGACTGGAAGCGTCACAAGGCTGTGTGGAGACGTCCACGAGTAGGGGTCCCCGAGACACATATGGAAAAGATATCCAGCCAGGGATGAAGTCATGTCTTAGGAATGTATACATTGACCCTATATAAGATCCTGCAGCTCCTTTGTTAGACAGACTCATGCTGTGCCTTGTTTGGTGATGTTCGTCTCCGTCCACACGTGTGTATTAAACTGCTTGAACTAAGATCAACTTGGGGCCTACTTTCATTTCACCTAGTTTGACTACAAAGGAAGAGAATCCCAACTTTCAATATGTAACTGAAGCCAGAGTGGCATTATTATACCTCTGAACTAAGCTGCTGAAAAGGACTCTTACTGAGATGCTCCTGTATCAGGGTATTTCCATCACTGTGAATGCCAAAGCTTTCACCTAATTTTTTTGTGTAATTTGATTTGAAAATTTTGTATGATTGTTTTTTTATGACTTAGGTTTTGCAGTGACTTAATAGCTGAAACATGCTTGGAATATCACATTTTCTTGTCTGTCTTAAATGTGTGTAATGCTTTGACAAATTCTGTATTTTCTGTCATGCTGTAGATAGCTCTGCCTTAAAGGGAGCATATTGTCTTTCCATGAATGTGTTTCTTGAACTGCTACATCTCAGGATAAATATAATGTGGTTTGTTGTTTTTCAACCACATATCTGAGTTAGAAAGGAATTTGTTGAATGATTGTTAATAAATTTCACAAAATATTCATAGCACTGGACTCTGACAGTTCCTGGCCATCCAAGTCAAATGATTCAAAGACAGTGAGAGGGGGCATTTAAGGGTGTGTGCAGACCGATTGCTTATCCACACTATTATTTGCATTGATGTGATTCCTATGTATTCATATAAGACCTCACCTTCTCATGATTTCACTCAATCTATCATTAACAGGTTACCAGCTACACATTTTCAACTCACAATGTAGATGACAAAAACAATACAAAGCTGACTATAGATACATCCTGCATTCCTGAATGAGTTGGTTAGTGGGGTGTAGATAATTAGACTCTCCTATCAAGAGTCAAAATTACTTTGGCCCATGTGTCACCCTACCCACAAACTCTTCTGAAGCTTTCAATCACATTACAATTTTGATGATTCCCTGCTGGATAGTTTTTGGTCATGGCTGTAGGCCAGCACCATACTTTGCCCTGATGTTAAACATTTTCAAGTGTGTATGCCTGGAGATGTGGTTCATACGCCACAATGACCCTGCCATAAATAGGGATACCTAGGGCAGGCTTCATGCCATGACTGATAAAAAAAAAAAATACACAATGAGAGCCAAATGAGTATTTAAGGCTTTAAGGCTTCTTAAAAATTGCTTTCAGAAAATCACAGTCTAAAACTAACTATCAGTCACATGGTCTCTGTCCCCACCGTGTGGCAAAATGCTTGCTTGCAAATTCCCTGTAATGTTTTTGTGGGTGACTACTATCTATGGAAAAGATCCAGCCAGTTGGAAAGTTACATATTCTTATGCAGGACATGGTTAGAAACACATCAAATATTGTTTGTGGCCATAACATTTTTGAATAAAAATGGCTGCTGCCACAGGAAAGGTGTATATTGTGTGCATTATGAAACAATCACCCATGCCAGAAGGATGTTTGCAACATTTTGCACTTTAATATTTTCTCCAAAACAGACAACTAGTTTTTCCACATTTTTACACTATGTAAAGAGGAAATAAACACCTTTGATAGCATAAAGAAAAGATATATGTAGAAAAGTATTAAAAGTTTTTGGATGTCTCAATTAAATGAAAGTAGCTGCTTCTGTTACTCTGAATGTTAACTTGAAATGTTCATGAACTACTAGCAGACACAATGAAAACAGTGAGCCCTGGTGAGCATATTAGCCTAATGATCACAGCAATAGCTGGTGTGTTCTGTACCTGCAAGACAGCTTAGAGCAAATTGCCCATCTTTGTCATTATCCATTCAACTTGTGTTATCATTGGTTTGAGACTTGAGAAACACAAAATGAATTGAAAAGTGACATCATACAAACAACTTGGTATCTTTATATTAACAACCTGCAAGTAAAATTGGTGCAAAAAGCTAACATTTTGCCTAAAAACAAATGTATTCATCATAAGTTAGCAAATCCAGTCACTTTGCCCCTTTTCTGGAAGACAAACAGCTCTTTGTCAAGGTTTGTAGAATACACTACATTGCGAAATACATAGCGCATTAATGCATCGTGGACATTTGGGTAATTCATATGATTGAGACCAAGCCTATTCTAATGACTCACACAGTACTCCCAATAATGAGATTTCTCATGACATTTATTCAAATAAACAATACAGTTTATAGTTTTGCTAGGATAAAATAATAGTTTGTTGAACACATAAGAAGCATTTGGGAGAGAATTCCCCAAAGATCTGAAACTGGGGCAAAGTATGTGTGAATGATGGCTGACACTTTGGTGTCATCTTCTGACTTGCACCAGTAGCTGTATATTCATGTCCCCTCCAGTCAATCTTGTGAAGACTGCTATAGTGCAGAGACATATGCGAGCATTTACAAGCAGATAGCTTGACATCCAGAGCAACCACCACACAGAACAATGCAATACCTGGAGGGGCACTGACATTTCAATGTCAAATCTTCAACCTATGTGTGAAAACACAGTCTTTAATGCAAAAGTATAACAGTATCATAGAACAATCCTACAACCCTCAGAACTTTCCCCTATTTCCTCACCTGTCCACTAAGGCTCACAGAAGTCCTTCTATGTAGCTTGGTTTAAAGTAATGTTCAGACTCACTGCAGGGTAAGAGATCTCTTCAAAAGAAGCATGGCCATCATCAGCCCCATGGCATCCAGAATTCCCAGCTAGTGATGCAAATGCCTGACCCTGTTTGATAGTGATCCAGCCCAATTACCAGCACCAAAAAGCTGTGCTGTCAGTACATTCCATTAGCCTCATTCAATCCCCAAGGTGCAAGCTGAGCTTAAAGAGGGCTACCTCAAGCCACGTCGGGAAAGAGAAAAAAACAAAAAACAAATGAGTGAATGTCACTCAGTTTGGCTCTTGTAAATAATTAGTAATGTTCTTAAATGTTAAACATCTCTAAAAACAACTAAGAGAGAGTACAGCAAAAAGGTTAGCATAGAGGGAGACAGGGTCGGTGCATTTCACCTCACCTGTAAATTTGAGTTTTTTTTCCTCTTGGTTTTCTTAACCGGCTGTGCACTTTCACCGAGTCCTCAATCTCATCACTTGGCAAGTAAGATTAACCCTTTCTATCAGTCCCCATTTAGAGTTACTGGTAAGATGTAACTTGTGCACCGCTCTGAAGAGATGGAGGATGATGGAGGGGTTTTGCCTTAATGCCAAACACCTCCAAATGCCCACACTCTATTGCGGGGGGTAGAGAGACTCAACCTACACAGCAAATGTACACCTTTTTGAATATTGGTAAAGAATAAATATTTCTAAATTTAAAAAATGATGCAAACACGTGCCACTCTTGCTCTTTAACTTCCATGCATATGGATTATTTACAAATTGAAAAATACAGACTCACTTTTTTGTTCTTTTTG
>CABFOQ010052756.1:25043-74531 GCA_900660455.1 Gephyroberyx darwinii
CAATTAAAGCTGTGTTGAAAACATTTTCACACTAATGCAAAAAAAAAAAAAAAAAAAAAAAAAAAAAAAAAGCAAAAACAAAAAAAAAAAAAAAAAAAAAAAAAAAAAGTCAAAACAGAAAAGATTCACAAGAAAAAAAACAAAAACAGGAAAATAAGATATTACAGGGGAGGTGTTACAATACAAGCCAAGAGGATGTATTTATTTTAGATGGATTTACTGCTTTCTCAGACTCCACTCTGTTGCTAACAATACTGTAGTACACTTAATCTTTTTATTAATCTACCTTTTTATTTAAATATAATTTACTTTGAAGATTTTGTTAAACAAATCCAGGAAAAATGATGCAAAAGTGGTTGGTTTGCCAAAGGAGAGGCGGCAGAAGGCCCGTGCTGCCCTGTTAAATTGCATCAGCGCTCTAGTTTGTCAAGATACTCAAGAGTCCGTTGCATGGGGACGTGTCCTCAATCCTCAATGTACTCCCACAGGTCCTTCTCATAGCCTTCATGCACATGCTGTAGCAGCACTCGTCGCCTGCTCTCACAGTATCTACAGACACAAGAGAAATTTGTTAGACATTGAGAACACTGAACAGTGGCAGACAGTGTTGGTGGTGCTTTCTTGACCCACCTGTACTTATCTTGTACTTTCTGCTTGATGTCCTGCAGGGAATCCTGGGAGATGTCCCGCTCTAGGTAGCCAGACAGCACTTCAGTGGCATTTTCCAGGTCTGCCTGGTTGTTCTGATAACACAGAAAAATAAAACAGACTATGTTATTCTATGTCACAGTCTAGATTTAAAAGACAAAAAGGAGCTCGGTCATTCGCAATCAGGCCCCCTAAACTTTGGTACAACGAGCCTGAGGAAATGTGATTGGAAAACTCACAGCTGAAAATTGTTTAAAACAATTTTTCATAATTGGTTTTACGTCATAGTGCAGTAATATTAATATGCTTGTATGTTCAATATAGTTTCTGAAAAGGCAATGACCAAACAATGTCAATGTAACACTTATTTAATATATAATTGTTCAGTTGCTGTATTGCCTTTATTATTCAATCTTATAGGCGTTTCACTTTATCAGTGGTTATTACATCCAAATTCATAAAAAGGGCCCCAGGTAATGCTTATTTTTTTGTTTACATTTTAGTTTACAGCACTTTGTGACTGCTGTACAACTAGTTATTATAATTGTTATTCAGCATTAGCTACTTGCACATGCACTACCTGCTCTCGCCCACGATGTTCCAGGCAACAATTTTAATTTTATTATACCTCAAATATAATGGACTGGTTGTTCTTCTTGAGGTAGAAGGCAAAAACGTAGGTGAACATGAGTGTGGAGCGGCACTGGCACAGCACATCCACGGCCTTCTTCAGAAACTGCACCTCAATCCAGGACATGTTGTGCTGCTGCATCTCCTCCATCTTCTGCTTGACCTGAGCATAGAGCTTGTGCTCAAAGCGCAGGCTCTGCATGTGGTTCATGTAGCGGTTGCAGTAGAACAGGTACCTCTGCAAGGCTGCCCTAGAGCGCTGCAGAGCATGAAATGGGCTTTAATTACAATGGAAATGGTTCTGCCCTCCACAGGACACGTGTCAGCAAATGATCTATACTGACAGCAGAAAAATGTTACTGCAAATAAGAACAGGGGAGAGTGCTGAATATAAGTAAATGAGGGAATTCCTCTTTCAATAGAGGAAATGACATTTTGAATTTCACCATTTTACTTTCACTAGATCTTTGTCACATTGTGTGGAAATAAACTTGTCATTTTAGTTTCATTCATTTAAGTGTCTTTTTTAGGGAAATTAAAAGGACTGATGTAAAAACGTTTACCCCACAATGTGGCAAGTCTGGCGATGAAATTTACTGTTATAGATTATTACCTCTTGAGCATCTCTGGCTGCCTTTGCATCATCTTCATTGTAGCGATTGCAGTTGTACCTAAAGTCACAACCAAGCAAAAACCATTGGCATAGGACAATGTTTTCCAGGGACATATCATTCATAAGCACAGTGCAACTAACATGAATCACTGTTGCTTGAAAATATGGTAATTATTATTAGGCACATATGGCAGCCACATTTGGTGCTGGACTGGACACAAATATGTAGCTATGCATGTTTAAAAGTGATGTTTAAGTGTTCTACTTGAGTGAGGCCATCATCATTCATGATCACATACCAGGCTGAACCATGGGGCTCCCATGGACCCAGGCAAACCCAACAGAACTCAGCTTTGCAGTTCTGGTTCCGACAAACCATGTGATTGCAGCCACCATCTTTCTCGATGGTCACATGGCATTTTGGACACTCCTGTCGGAGGGGACAGAGTGATAATAAAAACAGATAAGTGCTTTATAAAGGATTAGACAAAAACAAAAAATGTAAAAGCAAACAGCAATGCAAGCAAAGCAAGAAACCCAAAAGTAACAAATGAAAAAAGGTGAGGTCAAGGATGATTACTCCATAGATAATTACATAAAAGCAAGCCTATAAAAGTTTTAAGAAGTGATTTAAAATAAATAAATAAATACATATACATACATATATATATATATATACATATACACACACACTGTATATGATAAAGCCAGCATAGTCTTTAGGCAGGTCATTCCAATGTCTAGGGGCCCTGATGGAAAAGGCCCGATGACGTCTTATTTTCAATCTAGACTATGCAACAGCCATTAGGGACCTGCTCAAGGACCTCAAGCTTGCATGGAGTTAAAAGGTCTGTGACAAAGTGTGTCAATCAGACCCATCCATGGCTTACAAGTGATCAGTAAAAACGTAAACCCAATCAACACAAATTAACAGGTAACCTGTGTATAGATGCTAAATTAGGTTTATAGGATCTCATCTTTCTGTCCCAGTCGGAATTGTAGCTGTTGCATTTTGTAAAAGCCAAGAGGGGGACTTCTGACTGAGGCAGGAATACAAACTTGCAGTAGTCTTAATAAAATGGCTTTATTGTGAAAATATTCCTTAATTGTAAGAACAGGGATGCACAACTTTCTTGTTAATTGCATTGCATTGCAATATTTCTCGCTCCTGGCTTTACATTGGCAGACAGAGTACCTGAATCTGTTAAATAAAGTTGGTGGGCAGAAAACGACAACTTCTGATTACCAGATCAGAATGGCAGCAAGTCAGTTTGAACCACTCAGCTCTAAACAGTGATGTGATCAACTTTGGATTTTCTTCTGATATATTTAGAGAAAAGTCAAAATATGTGAATTCAAATCAAATAAACACAATATCTAGGTCCAGGCGATATTTGGAATAAAACTGGTAATATTAAAGTAAATCAGAGCTTATTGCTTAATGGCATGGTCCAACAGCAATGATGGCCTGATTGCTTGGGGCCAGGAAAAAGAAATGTTGAGCAAATAAACTAGACACTGACTGCCCTGATTGAGTCAGCACTTTTAAGGAGATCATATTTACTCCAAATTATCAGCATGCAATTGCGTATAATCAAATTTTGGAGCACCTTTGCGAGTGACAGTCGATCTTGTTTATAATTTCCATTGCACTTCATAAGTCACTCATGGAGTAGTGAGAAACAATATATAATATGATCAGAACAAAATATATTTTTCATCAAAAACAGTGGAAATTAAGATTGCTGCCCCACTGATCTGACAGTGGGAAAATGTAAACACTGGACTACACTAAAGGACTACTACCATACCTTTGTATTTGCTGCAATCCAGTTGGAAGTTTCACTGTCATCATCACATTTCTTAATCCACTTCCTCAGCCACTATCAAACAAATCAAAACATGAGTGAGAAATAATCACTTCGACCCCTTTTAATAGTGCAAAACATTCATGTGTGTCAGTGTCTCAGTTTTGTACAGGGGCTCATAGTCATGCTTTGTTGCTGCAAGGGCTGCTTCTGCAATAACAAGGCAGGTCTCATGAGAGTCCTCTAGCAAAGTGAGTGGGAGGGTGGCAGTCTTTGTTCAGACAACAATGTATGTTGTCTATTTGACTCAAACGTCTGGAGAAATAGCTGAGAGGTTAACATTTTTGTAAGTTAATAAAATAATTTGTTGAGGTTAGTTAAATCTGTACACTTTATTCACAAGCATTCTCTGGTATAGTACTTTAAACCCATTCTCCATTAACATACCTTACACTTGACAGGATCATGCCAGTTTTCTCCACAGTTGAAGCTGCAACAGCAAAGAGGTAAAAAATTCAATCAAATTCATTTTAATACTTAACATTCAAATTATAGGACCAAGTATTCTCGCTGAGCATTTCAGGATAGCACTGCTTAAAAAACAAAATAACACCCCCCCCCAAAAAATGCTCTCAGATGCACACGCCGTTTAGATCAGCTTTTCACTATAAATGCAGAGATGTCACCAGGTAATCTATGTTGAGACTTCTCCACATTGTAGATGCAGGGATTAGGTATGACATGGCAAGAGGAAACCAGAATCCCATCGGATCCTGCTGTAGAAGTATCTCATAGGGGGATTGTGGGTGGCAGTTTGACTGTGGCATAGGAAGGCTGGCTCACACGGCAATTATTTTGTTTCCGAAAACATAAGCGGTACCATGACACGTTTGAGGAGAAGGCTGTCATCTGTGCCATCAGATTGTTTAAGAAGTTCTCTTACCAGAACTGACGGCCACACTTGCACCTCACAGGCTTGGCATCTGGGTACTGGACTTTGACAACGTGATGGCAGTCCGGTGCAGGGCACCACTTTAACAGTCGATTGCACTTAAAAGGAGCGATGAAAAAGAATTACAATATAGCTTCATGAAGGGCATAGGTTCATAGAAGTAGCCTGGTGCTCCAAGAATTTTCCAATACCGTGTATATATATATATATGTTTGCCCTATATGTATTCTACCATGGCAGCCCACCACAGTAAGATAATTACCTGCCATGCTAAAAATATTTGCAAAAGAATTTTATTTGTACTCTAAATAAAGAGGCAGGTGAGATACAACTGCACTGCAGTAAACATTTGCGCACCACATGCAGTGAGTTTCCTCGTCATCTCCTCAAATTCACATCAACTCTTCAGTGAGACAGAGCATCTGAGAAGCAACGATACGAGAGGTAGACTTAGGTGGACACTAGCTAGCTATCTAGATGTCAAGAAGACGAATAATATTAAGTGTAAAGTCGACTTACTCTTAAATGTATTCTGTATATATGCATTTGTGGGTCCAATGTACAGTGGGGTCCAAAAGTCTTGAGTCCACTACACTGTGTGTGTGTGTGTGTGTGTGTGTATACAGGTACATTTATATTTATGTCAACTGGAGAAAACACTGGTATTCAGAAGTTAACAGCTCAGTCATGTCTGATTTTTCATTTCAACAGGCTCATGGGGGGGAAGAAACACAACAAGCTTACCTCTACAAAACTATTTGTAATTAAATGCTGGTACTTCAACTTCACTTTTGAATCTGTTATGAGGCGCCTAGAGGGAAAGTCAAAACACACATTTATTAGCCTTCATTCCATAAAATGAGTGGTATTAGCAAGGCTTCCCCCAATGCTGTCCTTGCAGACAAAAACGGAACACCTACAGTAGCTAATTTCACATTTTCTGCAGTGTGGCTCCAATGTCAATGTAGTAAAACTTTATATTAACAACAATCTTTTGTCAACTGACATAACTATGAAATGAAATAACTAATCATACAAAACCAAGAGCATACGCGTAGGCCAATGACCACAAGGTGGCCTTACATTTCTACAAGTAGAGGTTTTTTTTGTTCGTTTTTTTACATACAATTTAGAGTGGTGGGGTTTGTGTTTGTTGCACAAGGCCTCCTGACAACACATTATCAACCATCTTGCTAGCTGGTGAGATCAAGATGTAGGTTAAGACAATTACAGTCAGCCTTAGAGCTGAGACAAGAGATTAGTGTCCATGCCTTCAATATGGGAGTATATTTCCAAACACTATAGGCTGTGGAACATGTAGTATGTAAAATAGTGCCACGGTCTCACTTCAAAACCCCTACACCAATAACCTTATTTTTATTTGTGATGTGTCATAAAAATGTGAAATCCTGAAATCCTCCTTTAAAATGTATATTCTTAGATACGTTACACAAGTGTAAACGAAGCAAGCAGGTCTGACAAACTTTGAAATTAGAATTTATTATCTCATGAATGACTTTGAAGCAATGACATCTAATTATAATAATAATAATAACAATAACAATTATATTTGGAATTGCTTTTTAGAATGCATGTCCCTGTATGTTGCCGACTGTTTGACTACTGAAACGTGTTGCATTGTGTATTTTCTTTCTTTCTTATGATTGTTTTTCTTGAAAAAGATGTCAATGAGATTAATTAAATTCAAATAAATGAAGGATACGCAAAAAAATGGATGACAGATCAAAGTGGCCTAGTTCTCTCTCATTACACTACAGTCAGAAAACATTACAGAAATTAAAACACAAGAAGTCACTGTTGTTCAGCTGCTCTTTCATTACCAAAGATCCCCTGTCAAAACTGCTATTACTGACCATTGCTGACCACAGCACTGCTTACCAATAAACAGCAATGCTGACCAATAGACAACCACACAGCACACAGATGTAAGTGAAAACAGATACTCACATGACAGTGTTGTCATCAACCAAAATGTCACAACTATGAGCAGGACAAGAGATGGTCTGAAAAGACACCACAGAAGGCAAATGATTAGTCAGACAGCTATTAAAAGACTTAACAATCTGTGGAGGATCGCTTCTACAGGAAATGTTTTAGTAAATACCTGGCCCATTCCTTCCTCTATGATTTTGGTGGTCAGGTAATCTCCCCAGCACTGCATGCAGAACTTGTGTCCACACTCCAGGCCTGTGAAGTACTGTGAAAAAGAAAAATATTCTTTTTGATTTCAAAGACACCACACTAAGCATAAGAGCCTCTGGTAACCAGACAAGTGAAGGCATGCCGTTTACGTGAGAGAACAATCCGAGACAAAATAAACTCAGTGAATGAAGCATAGTTAATATAGGACAGATGTGACAGAGCAATTTTTGTTTCAACAGACCAATTAAAACAATCCTTTGATGGTTTATGGAATTTGGAGCACACAGCATTATCTACATCCTGAGGTACTGGCTTGATTAGTCCATTTTCTCTTTGATTTGGGGCAACAAACAATAACTTAATATAACATACTAGACACACAAAAAGGCTATGATCATCTGTATTTATCATCTGAGAGACCATATACAAGCAATGAGTATGAACTTATCCTATTCAACTAGGTACCATGCTCAACTGGGCTATTGACGAAACTTGTAAACCCAATTGTGACTGTGACATGAAGCTGGAATATAAGGATAAGCATTTTACTTAGTGAGGAGCCATGTCTATTCAATGATAGTGAATAAAAAGCAATCCCACTGACCATACACATAGTAGGTAAGCCTGTGGGTGTACAACTTTCTGCAAAGATATCTGCCTGACTTGCACAACATACAAGATTAATGATTATCTGTGAAACACTTACGATTAGCAAAACTTTCTAGTTGCTCTCCTGTTAGTGTAGTAAAGCTGTAATTGAATGGTCATTTATCCGCTGACAAACATGTACACTAAACTATAAAGGTAAGAAACAAATAGCAACTTGAATTCAGCCTAAGCCTAATTGACCATGAAGAATATAATGCACTAGAGGTTATTAACAACAGTATACAACCAGTATAACCCCACAATATGGGATTAAAATAAAAAATTGCCAAACAAGCCTAGAACACAATTCCTAGGTACAGCACATATTTGCAGGTACACTGCAATCCCATATCCATACACACCTAAAATTCTGTCTATATTTTCCATCAGTAAACCACTTCAGAGTTTAGAACAAAGCTTAAAGTGCAGATATTTTTCAGCGGATATTTCTCATTTTTGAAGTGAATGCAGACTTTCCCATTTCACCAAACCACCACACCAAGCTTGCCATCAGGTGTTACTAGGATGTATGCCTCAATTCATCCCTGACTGACCTGTCATCAATACTGCGAAAAGGCCTGGAGCATCAAAAGAGTGATAACCAAAAGGGTTGTGTACATTCTCAAAGAAATATGGTGTTTAAAATGTAGAACCATCCACTCTATGGCACTCACAGAGTTGGGGTAGTTCAGATAGCAGATCTGACATGGCATGTCCTGTGCAGATGATCTTGTGTTGATTGGAGGACGGGTCCGAGATTTCTTACTGGGGTTGATGACATGACACTCAGAGAAAAGCTTGTCCAGATTACCATCAAAATACCTATATAAGAAAAATAAAAAGCAAACAAATCACCATTTGAGTTG
The DNA here is from genome assembly GCA_900660455.1 of Gephyroberyx darwinii. Lineage (NCBI taxonomy): Eukaryota > Metazoa > Chordata > Actinopteri > Trachichthyiformes > Trachichthyidae > Gephyroberyx > Gephyroberyx darwinii. The sequence goes on from CABFOQ010052756.1 coordinate 33,372, forward strand.
ATCAATACATGAGCTTTGACAATGAATTTGCCATCTAATATACCTGTCGGTAAAGATGGTGAATAAAGAATGTATTGCAGAGATACATGCCTTTCCATGAGCTTCTCTTTATCCCAGTTGAAGTGACTGAGAAGAATGCGTGTTATTGTTGCAGGATTCTGGAGGAAAGAAAAATGGTTGTTTAGACATCAACCTGCAGCTTGCATTACCCACTAACTTCAAATGGAACATTAATTGATATTTCCACAGAACTTTTTTTCACCATTGTTTCAGGTAAACTATAAAAGTGAGAAACAGCAGGTGGTTGTTCCATCACTCTACTGCTTTTAGGACATGACATCTCTCTTGTGTAACAGCAGCAAACTGCAAAAATCTAAGGCCTGTTTCACAGATATAGATTGAGTCTACTCCCAGACTAAAATGACCATTTAAGATGGACCAACTCAAATCGAGTATTTTACACACATAGCTAAAAAATAATCTTAGATTTAACTGTTCTGGGTTAATCAGATAACATGAAAACAAGGTTGGAGCTACTCCAAGAATAAATAGCATATTTAATTAAGCCTACAATGGGGCAGGTTTAACTTCTGATAAATGTTGTTGGTCAATGACAGCGTAAAACTGGTGTAAAATGGGCTACGGTAATCATAATCGCTTAACACCAACACAGATTAAAGATTGTAAATGCACATCAGTCTGGGACCTCTAAAGGTTTTCAGACACCAAAAACTCTCACTTGTTCTCACTACAGTTTGGTACAGCATCCTTTGTTTCAATATGCCATCTAACACTGTCTGTGGTTGATTGCTTTAATCACACCCAGGTATGCTCAAACAACACAAAACACATGTCCAAAGTCCATGTCAGGGGTTTACGGAAACTTTCCACACCTAAGTCTGATTCGGCCATGTCCAAGTTGTGGACTCCATCATCCAAAAGTAACTGACATTTAAGATGTCAAGAATTTAACAATTAATGTATTCCCTGACTAGAATCAGCTCTAAAAGTACAAAACAACCATTCCTTCTTTAGTTAAATAAAGTTCCACCACTTTAATAGCTGTTGAAAGCTTTCATTTAATTTTCAAAAAATATCAATCATCCTAACCTGTCAAAAGGCCAAAACTAGACACCACAAGGGAACAGCAAGAACATGTATTAGGCCTGAATCTATCCCTATTTTAAATGGGACTTTTAAGCAGGAAGTTGTTTTTGAGTGTGTGCCCTTGTTTATCCTGGTTTGTAATAAAAAGATTGGCCAATATAGTTTAGATACTGAATTAAAAACAGTTTGCCACCTTCAGTCGACGCCTTCACTGGTATAGTTAGTGTCATGCTGTTCAATGGCAGGGTAGAACAGGCTATGGAAGTCAGAATGCAGGAAGTGATATTCTGACCAATGAGTGAAAATGCAGAATTGTCCAGGGTAATTAGTTAATTAATCTGAGACCAGAAATTATTTTAGGGATTTTCCCCATATAAATAACATTTAGTTGACTAATAGGCCTAATAGGATTTTTCTGAATCTGTAAAATTGCTTCTCACAAATTGTTGACACACTAATGCAATCATAAGTAGACGTTTATCAAAGAACACATTTGTGAAAATTGATCTAATGTTAAAATCAAACATGATGGTTTACAGAACACAAATCATACAATATGAAAAATATTGCAGAATTGGCTGAAAGTCTTGGACAACCAAGACCTGAATGCCTGACTAGGGAATTAACTGATTTAGAGCAGGCACCTCTAAATTCAAATTCAGCTCTTTTTCAATTTTAGATACAGCACCAGTAATTTGGTCCAATTTTAGGATTAGAGACTTAATAGACTTCCCCCTCTGTTTTCTAACATTTTCTGCAGCTAATTCTCCAATTCCATAGGAACAACCCATAATACTCATGAGTATCAGTCCATTTTAAGTTTTTGAGGAAACGTCAAACCTATCCATGTAATGGATTATATTATACAGTGCAAAAGCAACAAAACCTAACCATGTTCATGAAAGCCCCTTCACCTAGGCTTAATGTTTTATTTAAGCTATTCCAGATGAGACCTATTGCTGGCTGAATCTAAGCTGTGTGTGTCCAAATTGCCTCTTAAATAGCATTTGGCAAATAGAATAGTTTATTTGTCTTATAAAGCCAGATGATTTGTTTTGTTCATGTTTAAAAGAGATGTGGATTCTAAAACAGGTTTACATAATAGGACATATCCATAATAGAGCACCACTCTGTACAGCCCTGATCAGTAATGCCATTGCAATCCAGATAGGTCACCAACACATAATATAATTAGCATGTATTCAAGGTTTTTACAGCATATTCAACTTTTGCATATTACCCTTATTCATAACCTTTCTGACCACCAAGGATATTTTGTCATGTCATTGTGTAGACCTATATGTTTTCTTTGCATGTGTTTTCAATGACATTTTAAAAAAACGTTTTGTAGTGTATTTCCTTGCCAAGAGATTGACATTGTCCATGTAGACAATGTCCATATGTGTTTTGCTTGTTAAGTTTGATGTGTGGCCTTAAGAGTCTTCCAAGATTCCACCCATGACAAAAACACCAGACACTGGTAACTTTGCCTCCCAAGTCTCCTCTGAAGCCAGGCAAAACAGACTGCTATCATCAGCTGAAAGCATGGTCTTAAAAGTAGTTTACAAGAATAGTACATTCAAGTCTGTCCACCTTTATCGCATTCAAGTACTCTGAATTGAATAACTGTTATTCGGGTCTCAGCAGTGTACATTTACTTCCTTTCTTTGGTCTTACAAAAACCTGAAAATTAAGTAGGCCTGGAAGCTATTTTTAGACGAAACACCATGCCCGTTTGTTTCTGCTTTCTTCATATAAATGTGGCCATAGTAATGATATTCTTATTCTAAATATGTTGCTAGTCTTATCTTGAGTGTGGTGATGACAATTATCAATAAGATACTGGGTATATCTTTTAAATTTTATGCTTTTTTGCAAGACCTAAATGAGGGTAAGATCGAGACCACTTTCCATTTCATGTTGGACCATTTAAGTGCAAGGACAGGGAAATGGAGGCCAGAGTGGAGGCAAAGAAGGGTTCCACTGCGTGTGATTGAAATTGTTTAGCTGTTGCCAGGTCAGAACGTATTTATGTGGTTCAAATCAAGAAACTTTTAAGTCTTTATGAGCAAGCTGCTTAACGTTAGCTATCCTAGCTTGTTACTTGCTAACCACCTCGCTGACCAAACCTTCCTATACTAATATAACATTCACGGTACAATAGCTTAACTTACATAATCGCGTTGGTTTCTGGAACAAATAGTTGGCGGCTACCTAGATATATTACTATGTACGTTATTCGACGTGACTCTGCTTTTCGTGTAAGGTGCTAGTTTGCTAGTTAGCGTGCTGGCTAAATCTTGCAAGCTAACGTTAACATTAGCTTAGCAAACGTAGCTGCCAACTTCTCGACTGGGATCAGACTACTTCCTGGAACGGAATCTTTTCTGACAACTCTTACATATTTTATGTGCATATCTTAAATATGTCCATGTCTCCATATTTAATCTCCACGTACAAGTAAGAAAATATAGCTGGGAAATGTATTTGTAGGTTAATTTTATTAGCGTTTCATTGCGAAACTTTGAAGTCCCAGTAAGTAAACTACTCCTACACTGCTAAGCTAATGGCCTGTTTATGCTGCCCCAAAGCCCAGACCTCGGTCTTTCCTGTCGCCGACATACCAAAATACCTACCTGGATGACCTCGTTGACCTCCCTGATACATTCAACCATATGCTGTAGGATCTGCTCGGCAGTCAAAACTTCGAAGCGGTAGTCCTCCTCCTCTTGACCTGGGCCGTGGCCACTTCCACCAGTCTCGCCGCATTCGTCTCGCTCGCCACCGGCCACCACGGGATCGACCAACTCCACCTCTCCGAGCTCCAGGGTGTCGTCCTCGGGTTCCTCTTCGGCGCTGTCTTCGCTGCATTCCTCCTCTTCGTCGTCGAATTCATAGTTATAACCCTCGTCTGAGTCCATTCCTAGGGTGGTTATCAACTCGTGACAAGCACACCTAACGGTCTAGAGTGTGTGAAATGTTGATTGCGGAACAATACAAAACCCAAAATTATCCGAGCCTATTTTTCAGCTGCAGCGAAAATAACAACAAAACGTCGCCGCTGCTAAGCCAACAAAGAGACTCAGCGTCACCAACTGACGACGACCTTACGTCAGATGGACTGTAAAAGAAAAGATTTCAAAATGATGGTATTTTTACCAAAAAGTTTGAATTCATTTTGTACGGTGTATTTATAAACCCATTTAAAATAATCATTAAAAGCAAAATATGAGACGCCAGATAATAAAAGGAATTCAATTCAAACGAATCAGATAACTGGGCTAACGTTATCGTTACACTTCAAACTTCCCTTTCACAAAATGAAGGCAAGGCAAACGGTAGGCCTACTATACAGTTATTCTGTCTATACTGTTTTATAGTTATTCTAAGACTTTATTATAAAATGTTATCCTGTTTTATAATTCTTCCCTATGCTCTTACATAGGGCATAGGGAAGAATGTTCATGTAAGGACTTGTAGTGTGTCTGTGGTACTAAGTGAGTTTATAGTAACCTTATCGTACTTTATAGTATTTTTAAAAAAATATATATATATATTTTTTTTTATCTCCCATGGTTTCAATATATACTAATATTCCTACAGCACTACTTTATAGTTTGCTGTTGCAATTGTATAGTATTCTTCAAAATTATATTATAGGATTATAGTTGTTTTTTATATGGGTGAATTGTCACCATTCGTCTTCCACATATTGTTTTACCTCATTGACAAACCGACATACCCCCCGCCACACCTTGTGCCCCACATAGTCATGTGACTAAATGTTGTGAAGCACCTGACTGGAGGCAGTGCTTCGAATAACAAACAAGGACTGAATTAGTAGAAGTCATGTCTAAAGTTATTACTAGACGTTGCTCTAGTACAAGATTTATTTTCCTGTATTTAATTATTCTTCAGTTAGGCCTACACGCAGTGGAGGGAGTATGGCCTTTACCGCAGACTGTAACCACCTCAACGGAGCGATATTCACTGAACCCGCAGGATTTTAACTTTCATTACGGAAGGGATTCAGCCACCCAACAGGGCTGTTCTGTCCTGGATGATGCTTTCAACAGATATTTCCCCCTCATATTTCCAGATTACGTTTCCGGTAGGCGTATATCATTAATTGATATCAATTAATTGAGAGCAAGGGTGGAACGATTTTGAGATAAGATATCTTATTGGATTTGAAGGCACAATCTAAAATCTGTGTGCCTTATATTCCTATATATACTATAATATTCCTATAGGACCTTGTGTCCGTGCTACTCCATAGCGATATTATAGCGACCTTGTCGTTCCTATATGGTATTTTTTTGAATGGTATCACTATAATATTTATATAAAACTCGTACAGGTAGTTATAGTTTTGCTGTTATATTTTTTTCGTAAGGGTGGCCTACATGAAGGGTATAGTTCAGAGGTGTGAGAGCAGGGGCGGACTAGTGATTTTGGGGCCCTAGCCAAAGGCAAGCATGGGTCTCTCTGAATCCCAAACTTCACTCTTTTCAATCCATCCATTTCTTCTTTTGTTGTGTTTTGTGTGACCCTCTGGTTGCTGGGACCTAAGACAATCGCCCTACTGTTGCCTAATGGTAACACCGCCCCTGTGTGAGGGTCTGACTTTGTCCTGGATTTTTTGAAAGCTAGTGGACACCAGGATGAGGCTGGTGATGCAAATATTTAAGATTGTACTTTTATCTGGTGTATGAGTGCACATCACGGTGAGGCAAAGCGCTGCCTGGTTTTGTTCTGCCAGTTGTGTTTATCATGTTGGCTTTTACAGTAGATGAATGGGCTTTGTAGAGGCAGCGGTTGCCTGATAGGTCAGCCCGTGTAGGCCTGCCTACTCCAAAAACATACAATAGCAAGTATTTTTCATTCTAAAAGAATTTGCAGTTTTGATAATAATGTGAAAATGGCAATGCACAAGCTATGTATGCTATGCTACATTCATGAACATTCATCCAGCAACTAATTACTGTGTTAAAATTTCACTTTTGTGACCAATAGGAAATTATGTTCTGCCATCCAATGAGCCCAAACCATTTTCTTTGGTGGTTAGTGTCGACCAAGAAGACTGTGAGAGCTACCCAAATGCAGACTCTTCTGAAAGATGTAAGTATTTAACCCCAGCTATCCTAACCAGAGCAACCTCAAGGAGGCGATGCAGAGCAACACTTCTTTGAGGTCGCTGTGGCAACACCCATCCCGACCCCTAGGACCCATTGCTTTGTCTAATGTGCTTCTACTTGTGTTCTAGACAAGCTGAGTGTATTTGCAGGGCAAGCAGCCCTGAATGCAGAGACTGTGTGGGGTGCTCTAAGAGGTAATTATAACTATATTTACATTTCTGAAAAAGTTAAATATAAAAGAAACAAAAAAACCCCCATAATAATCAGCTAGAATAAAGGGAACGCTTGCATTACTGGCTCCATTAATTACTGCATTGGGGTTTTACATTCATGTTGCTATATATTCGATAACCTCATGAATCCAACTTGTGTCCAGATAAACATGAACACAGTTACATATCAACCAAATATCCTCACAGGTCTAGAAACATTCAGTCAGCTGGTGTATCAAGATGACCTCGGCAAAGTACGTCACCTACTTTTTTCAAGTGATTGTATGCTGGGTTTTCTAACTGCACACACTCATGAAGCCTCTGAAGCCTCTGCTTGTTGAATGAACAATGTTATCTTTGTATATAGCTTAGCACATGCCAAAAATGTTTGGAATGGATAAATTATATATTTTTTCTTTTTCTTTTCCTAGTTTTTTGTAAACAAGACTGTGATAGAAGACTTCCCCCGGTTCCAATACAGGGGGATTTTGTTGGACACTTCACGTCACTATTTACCAGTAAAGGCCATTCTAAAGACCCTGGTAATAATCACATACTCTTAACTTCAGCTTTCTGTTTCATCTGGCACAGTCATTATACATGTTATTAATGTTAATGTTTCTTGTTAGGATGCAATGGCCTACAGTAAGTTCAATGTGTTTCATTGGCACATTGTTGATGACCCCTCCTTCCCTTACCAGAGCCGTACCTTTCCAGGCCTCAGCAGTAAGGTAATACAAGTGGATGGGCACAACTAAGTATGAAAGAAAGAATAAGCCACTTTAAATGTTGTGTAAAAAGTTTAATTTAATCTGTATTTAATGGTATTTGGTTGATTGGGCATATTTAAAATGTGGATTTACAAGGTGAGAAAATACTGAAAATCTGTCTCCGCCCTTAACAAAGACTTCTGGCTCTGACTCAGGGGGCTTTCCACCCGATGACTCACATCTACACACAGTCAGATGTGAGAAGGGTGATCTCACATGCCAGGCTACGAGGAATCAGAGTCCTTCCTGAGTTCGATTCACCCGGCCATACCCAGTCATGGGGAAAAGGTAAAACTCAAAGACAATATATGATCAACATTTTCCAAAACATATAATTTTATTAGCCTTCTCTTGGTTTCTCCATGTGAACTTAATCTTCAACAAATACATGCTGTCATTCCTGGTTTGGTACAACGGGAGTACTGTATGTTAAACCTGCCATAAAAGATTGTAAATGGCCACATAAATGTACTGAATCCTGAGTAACCACCTGTCATCCAGAAGAATCTATAGGCTACCTCAGTGGTTTCGTGCATTATCATCACTGATTTGATGTATACCAAATTTATGGTAATACCGGCAATACAAATAAATATAAATGGCAATATAAATAAAAAATAAATAATTTAAAGACTTATTTGACTAAACCTATTTAACTAAAGAAAACTTTCAATACTGCTTCTTTTCCTTAGGGCAACCTGCCCTGTTGACTCCCTGCTACAGAGGGAGCACCCCTTCCGGTACTTTTGGTCCTGTTAATCCAGCCTCAGCCTCCAGCTACCAGTTCATGGCCAGACTATTAAAGGAAGTGGCCTCAGTGTTCCCTGATTCCTACATTCACTTAGGAGGAGATGAGGTTAACTTCACCTGCTGGTAGGCTGAAGTTCTGATAGATCAACACTTAAACCAGGCCCTTCAGTTTTGGGTCACTATCATTTGTTTCCAATGTTGCTGGGTTTGTCAAAGGAAAAAAATGCAAAGAATGTTAACTTTGTATGTAATCCATCATTCAGTCTGGATCTGGGTTCTTCACAGTGTCTGGGCATTGCTTTGCAGCGATCAGGATGAAAGAAAAAAAGGGGAGGGGGACAGAGGGGGTCAAAGGAGTTTGTATTAAGACATGAGAGGCAAGGAAAAAATAAATAATTACAAATAAAAGGATGGAGAAAAAAAGTTTTCTTATTCTTGTATAGCCCAAAGTAGTTGGTAGTTCCAGTTAACTATATAAAAAATGACAAAACTAATAAACGACTAACAACAAATCCAAATTTGAATTTAATTAAACTACAACTAAATTACTTCAACACTATCTGTTTCCAATAGGAAATCCAACCCTGATGTCCGGGCATTCATGCAGAAGATTGGATTTGGAAATGATTACACCAAACTGGAATCATACTACATGGAGAAGTAAGCAGTAGAAGGGAACACACAGAAATGCAGAGGGCTCTGAGAAATTCAATAAGAGCAACAACGAGCAGGCCGGGCTCGGGTTGTGGTGCTGTGTGGGATCATATTTTGTTAGAGCATCAAAATAGGACAGGCATATTAATCCTACAAATGTCATTGTCTGTATTTCCAGAATTGTGAACATAACGTCAGCTCTCAACAAGACATCCATAGTGTGGCAAGATGTTTTTGACCACAAAGAACGAGTAAGTGCACCCCAACAAATGATACCTACCTCTGTCACTAAATTGAGGCAACAGACCCCATCCTATAAAAGTACACTGTTGAATTATATTCATTTATCACAGTAGAGCCTCATTTATATGTATATATCTACGCTGGTCCACAGCCATAATGGCAATGAGAAAATGTGCAGGATTGTTGAAATGTCCTCATGATTAAAAGTATTTCAACTGCAAAATTAGGAAATAAAAAATTAAATTAGACTAAATGTTTGAAAGTAAATTTCAATGCATGTTTCATATATTGAAATTCATTTCAATAAGCTAGATGTTTCAGTCTTTGAATGACCACTATTCCTGAGTTAGGATAAATAATGTTCTGCTGTGCATCTAGCTTTCTCTATCTTTAGATTTCTTGTATGTCTGATATACTAGAGGATTGTGTTGCAGCACAATTCTCTATCAGTGGTGGAGGTGTGGAGAGAGGGCTGTTACCTGTGTGAGATGCGCAGGGTGACTAAAGCAGGGCTCAGAGTGATTCTGGCCTCTCCCTGGTATCTGGACCAGCCAGGACCTACACACGACTGGGCCCGCTACTACACTGTGTGGCCCCTCGCCTTTAAGGGTTAGAGCAGAAGCTGTGTGCAGTGGATAGTTGCAGTGTGTTAACTGCTGTGTTCTTTGTCTGTAATGTTCATTTAGAGGTAAAACCTGATTTTGTGTGGAATATAGGCTGTGCATGGCCAATCCTTTTTGACTATAAACACTATATAGATGTTCTGATTATAGTCATACCACTAGGTGGCAGTAATGACTTTCATTAATTCTTTGTTACAGAGACACAGTAAGTATTGGTGTTAGCTGTGTGACTAGCTCAAAGATTGTTAAAGCCTGCAAGACTGTGTTACAGATGAGGTGCAACACCATGGGTAACTCCCTCAAAACACGGAAAGATCCTTAGCTTACACTAAACTGCCATTTACAAAGCTTCCCCCAAACAAATATAAAGGCCCAGCAAAAGCAAAACATCTGCCAACTTATTTCTGTCTTCCAAGAAGTCATTCAAGCTGTAACCATACCTGTTTGCATCCCAGACAAGTTACTAAGGAAAGCTTCTGCCAGATAAATGTATAGATAATTAGCCTAACAAAACTTTCTAGTGGTAACTTTGTAGGATAATGGCCAGTAATGTCCATGCTTAAAAGGGGCCGTGCTGCAAAGTCATTTGCACTTTTGGGAATGTGTGCATGTACAAAATGTTGGCATAAACAGTAGCACATGCCTTACCTTTCTTTGAAAGCTTACATCGGCTGTGAGGGCACATGGTTGCTTTCAGCTGCGATTAAATTATAAGACATTTGCCTCATTCTTTGATCCAGTGTGTGCAGAAACAATGTCTAGCTCCTTCAGATGAAAAACTGACAAAATTGTGAGACACCATACTGCATTGAGAAACAACTATTAGGGCTGGCCTGTAAATACAGTTTTCAACTGGGCCTAAATCTATTTGACGCACCTAGTTTTCACATTATTAACAGTATGATTACTTTTGGCCTGAATATAGGTTGTATTTTTAAGAAAGCAGCCCCTGGCTGGAGATGGGTGGATACATTGAGGAGAGAAATCCTCCACCTCAAAAGAACCGCCATCGAGGAAGTGCCCTGAGACTCGGTGTCACTCTGTTGTGTTATGTTCACTAGCTAATGGACTAATCTCCAATATATTACCCATGGTGCCGCCCCTCGTCTTTAAGACAACATTGAGGGCTTAAACGAGCTAAAATATAGGCTACTAAAAAAGCACCAAAGTCATAAAGGATGTCAGCCCACTAGATGATACAATTTAGCTTTAGTACTCTCATAACACACCTTTATTGGTTGTGTTTGTAAATCCAGTTTGATGCTCTGCTAAAATGGAGAGCCACCTGGTTCCAGTAGAATGTAGCGGAAATATTTTAGGTTCTTTCAAACAACTTAATATGGCAGATAGGAAGATGAAAGTCAGTTATTGTTATTTACATGAATAAACCCTCTTGGTAGCATGGATATCAAATGGCTTTGGTTATTTGCTTCAGAAGACGAGTTGTCACTGCATAAGGTAGCTTGGTAGCAAGCTTAGCCAGTTGGCTTTGTACCATCGTGCTACTGTTGTGTACATTGAAATGTTTACACAGTCAAAGTGCCCTACAGTGTGTACTACATGCTCAATGACATTAATACTTTGAATAATAATACTTTTGAAAAATGGGTATTGGCAGGGCTCTTAGTTTCTGGCTTGGGGCTAGAGTACGGCTCTGGCACTGGGAGAGCACCTACGTTCAAAAATGCACCTGGGGTTCAGATACTCTACATCAGGGGTGTCAAACCGTGTGCCATGGAGGGCCGAGAGTATGCAGGTTTTTGTTCCAACCGAACAATACACCAGGTGATTCAACTGGTTATCACACCCTCAACCAGAGAGGAGGAACTAATCAGTGAAATCACCTGGTGTAGTCTTTGGTTGGAATGAAAACCTGCAGACTCTCGGCCCTCCATGGCACATGGATTGACACCTGTGCTCTACATCATGGCAGAGGTACAAACCTAATGCTGTCAATGATATCTCAGTGCAAGAGACCTTGTGATGGTGTTGATTTTTTAAAACAAACCACTGAATGTAAGCAGATTAAAGAATGCAAAGATACAGCAGGCAGACCGGTGGCAACCATAAAGCAAGACAATACAGAAGGGCTCAGCCTACTCAGATTCCCAAGGACACAGTGTTGCACATCTGGAAGGGCCTCCCTGCTGATTACAAGGTAGAGCTCAGTAGGATCACCAAAGCCGGCAACAGGGTCTTTGCTGGCTGCCCCTTGGTATATCGACCACCTTGCCCAGGACTGGTGCAACTCCTACACTGTGCAGCCGCAGAATTTCCTTGAACATCCTTCCTTCTTGAACATTGACTTGTAGTGGTGTGATGAGTGAAGAATCTTAAAATTATGCTTATGTGTACAATAATTAACTACATTGTGTTAAAATGTGTTATATTGTAGATTTTAAAGGTATTAAAGTGGTAATAAAGGCCATATCTTTATATATTTGTATGTATGTGTTAACCTATTTACTGTCTCTTCACAGGTACAGAGGAACAAATGAATCTCGTGATTGGGGGTGAGGTCTGCATGTGGGGGGAGTATGTTGATGCCACCAATCTCTCTCCCCGTCTTTGGTAAGAGAGAGTGTGAAACCAAAATCAAAACAGAAGTCACCATACAGTAATTGTAGTGAGAATTTAAAGTGTGACCTGATTGCATCCAAAATCCCAGGCCGAGGGCGAGCGCTGCAGCAGAGAGACTCTGGAGTGACGAGAAGCAGACCTCCAGTGTGGCGCGGGCATTCCCTCGCTTGCAGGATTTCCGCTGCAAGCTGCTGAGGTAGTTAGCTTTTGTTTTTATCCAGGACCTTTTAAAGAGCAAAGTACTTGCATATTTCCAACGAAAGACAACTTTTTTGTTCATACTATGGGCTGTTCTAGTTTCTGGTCTTATTTATGTACCTGCTTCATTACATATCCATGTTTTCCCCCTTCCCTTTCTCTCCAAGGCGTGGTATCCAGGCAGAGCCCCTCTTTGTTGGCCACTGCAGATATGAGTACCAGGGTGTTTGAAGACATTGGTAGATAAACACTACACGATTCTTTTAACTAATTAAGTTCATAGTTGCCTTTTTAACTAAATTATCTAATTTATATTTTTACCATAGTCCTCTAAATTTGTGTGGGGCAGCTTAATTAGTCTTGCATTGAATTGCCACAATAATATGAAAAATGTATAACAGGTGTGCCTTCTCATGTAACCATATTCAGGTTAGGTACTTTGCCAAAACCTAAAAACCAACTTTCAATAATTCCATGGACTTTTTGGATGTCACAATAATATTTTAGTGTGCTTTAGTATCACTGTGTCTGTAGTACTAAAGTTTTTCTTCTAAGCATCTGTTACTAAGACATTTTCAATTGTGGGAAACTCTCGGCATGATTAAACATTTTTTAAAGCGGACCATCATCGATATCTGCTAGATATCAATAAAGGCAAAGCCGTGATGGTGAAAAGAAAATAGTGTTTGCCATGTCAAAGAACAGTAGAAAGAGTATGGGTTGGCCATTTAGGAGGCATACTCCCAATAAGCTTCTCAATTCCTTTGTCAGCAAAAACAGGGACTTTATGATAAGTCTCCCTAATGTTTAATTTACTTGTTGAATTGCTGACATGTCTTTGATATGGACTGAGACAATTGATTTTCTCATTGTGTGGATAATAGTGGTGGCAGCAGATGGCAGGACAGGGCAATCCCTGGTGGCCATAGTGCTGACGCCTCAATCCTGGGCGTAGAGGGCTTTATAGTGCTGAACCAAATCCAACTGAGCTTGACCACACGACCCTGGTTACCCATGCTCTGTAGTTGCTGGGTAGAACAAAGATAATTGCAACCAACTAGTTGAACTCATGCAGTGCAACAGTAGCCATTTGCCATTATACCTGGGCTGAAATGGCATCATCAAGAGATTCTACTGGCTTTATTTATGCAAGATCCTTAACTACAAATTTTAGCCTTAAACAAAAAGCCAAAATTGTGATAGAAGAAAAAAACATTTTGATGTTTGACTGAGCAGTTAAATTTATTTTCTCCATTTATTTCTATTTATGCCCAAGATATCAAAGCTATATACATTTTTTTTTTATAGTCTTTAAAATGATCGTGCAGTGGAATCTATGAACAGTTTTATTTTATGCCCTTGCAATTTGAGGCACCTGCTACCTGCGTACAAAGAGGCCACCGAGCACTTAAAAAGTTAATCTCACTCTTTGACAATATGTGACATTCAAAGAGATTATATATAAAGCTGCTTAGGCTGATGCATAGATTTGTGAACTTGGATTCAAGGGCATCCACAGGGCAGGCAAAAAATATACCTTGTACAGCGTATGTGTGCCAGCTGCAATACTGTAGTTCAATGTGCTGAATGTTTGTATAATAGCCCTACTGACTACTGTGAAAAACTTAAGATACTCTTAAAATATTCTTCATATACAGAATTTGTAAAAAATACATAATAAAGCTATTCTTTAAGTCATGAACAACTGATCTGTCTTGGTCTTGTAAAAGAGCTTGGGTTCTAATGAAGTGGCACCAGTCATCTGCAAGGCTGCTGTCATTAGAAATGTCTCTCCTAAATACATTAGTTCATCATAATCATCCAGTTAGCTCAAGGCAGCTGTCTGCTAAAGGGTGACTGGCTGTGCAAAACAATCAGAGGGCTATTGAGCTCCATCACGGTGCTCAGGATTGGAGAAATCTGACAGTTATCCCTCCCAGCCTTAACCCCGTGGCAGCATTGTGCTGATGACAGCAGCACCTCACCAGTACCAGCAGCTGGACTGTCAGAGATCTAGGTCAAGACGGGGACAGGCAGGGAGAACTTAATTCATATTTCATCCTCACTGATCACCCAGTTAATTCCCCTCATGTGCAACTCCTTCACACATCTAGATTTGGCATGTGATATATTCAGGTGTTGTGTGCCAAGGTATCATCACCTATCACTAAAATTCAATTCTCAAATATACTTTCTGAAACAGCTAATTGACAAGTAGCCACAAGGAGTAACCTACAAGCACATGAGGATAACTTATAAGACCTATGAGCCTTACGTGTAAAGGCCTTGTTCACTGGTTACAGTTTAAATTCTGGTGGGGAGACGGGGATGATCAGCTTCCCTCTGACGTGCAGGTAAGGTAATCCATGTGGTTCCTATCCCTCAGGCCCTGCAGCAACACCAAGTTATGTAATCTTGCAGAAAGGGGACTCCAGATTGAGCATGAGATTCAGCACTGCTCAGTATAATTGGGTGTTTTAGGCTCATCCAGAGTGATTGACAATGAGTGCAACACTAGAATAGGCTTAAATTCCTGGATCACTAACAACAGATACACTTAAAATCTGTGACAGAATAACAAAGTATCTGAGGTTTTCAGTGTAAATGAGTAATTTACACTCAATGCCACTGGCACAAGTTACGTTTCACTGACTCCTCTAAAAGTAAAAATTATAGATATGATTCAGTCCACTTCTGGCTGTCCCCAAGTACACTGGTAATCAGTTAAAGTGATAAAATTGAATAGTATTGAATGCAGATGCTTGCAGACCATACTATGAGAGAACTGACATTGTAAAGTGATATCACACAGTTAGGAGTCAGTTATCAAGAGTCCAATTCCAAATCAGACAATTTACCCTTATTACCAGAAAATCATATTTGGTACTATCACATTCTTCTCCTTTATATATTCTATATGAAAGTGTACACTGATATGCTGCAAATGCTGTCATTTCTGTAATGTTAACAAAACAGACTGAACTGTCCTAGGGCATAGGAAAATTCTGTGGCATCCCCCTTTAATCTTAGTAAAGGTCAAAATGCTCATTCGTTAAATCAACCCAAACTGTAATTGCAGTGTGGTGCCCCATGTTGTCAACCCACCACTGTTTTTGTTTCCATACTGCTTTACTGGACTGAAAACATTTTATTGTTTGAGGTTTTGATATAAAGAGTGGCACTATGTCCAAGCTTAAGATGAATTTTATCTGCATTTTGAGGCTGGTTGATTTGTTTACTTTTGCAAAATCTGCAAATTCTGGAATAAAACAGACCTGTAGAGAATATATATTAATATGTAGGCAGTCAAATATATTCTGGGTTGTACTTTTCAGCAATAAATTTACTCTGGCAGTTGAGAAAAAGCTAAATTTCAGTTGTATTATCCCCCTCCCAGATTATACCACTGATTCAGACGACAAGTTCCGAGTTCAAATGGCGCTGTCTGTCAGCCATGGTGACCCCCCGACAATGCTCAGTCAGTAATCCTTTTATACACTAGTTTAGGCCAACAGAAAGAGCTCTGTTTTCAATACAAAGTAGCCCTCCTAAAATCAAGAGTGACTTAATAAGGATTTTAGACATGAAGGAAATCAGTCTGTGGACATACCAGACAGTCACTTCAACATCTCTAGTGTCTAAAACAGAGTAGATGTTAGATGGACAAAATTCTGGTGCTCTTTAATAGTGATTACTCCCAGTGATGACTTCACACATGGTTGTAGCTTGAGAGATGTGTAGAGAGGATAGCAAGCACAGGTGTTGTTACTTCTTGTTTTTCTTCTTTACCCTGCACTATGTAATAGCTTAAGATAAATCCACAAATCAAGGAAAAGAGCAAACCGCTGATTCCAGGCCTCTGATTGCCAGTAAACTGTGCACGGGTCACTAATTAGGCAGACTGGGGATCCAGAGAGCAGCCACCATATGGCAGAAGAATGGACTTAAGGGTCAACTCGTTCCTGCTCTTTCAATCTCAGTGCTAATTGTTTTTCTTCTCATCACCCCCTTCCATGATCCCCCTCAGAGAGGGAGACCACATTTCATGGTAGTATAAGCTACTTTTCTGATTTGGGTGGCTGTATTCTCCTGAGGCCACATGGCAAGGGTGTTGCTGTTAAGTGTCATTGGCAGGACCAAAATGGCACAGAGGGAATGCCTATTTAGGCTACAGTGTCAGACTTGCTCTGCTAACACAAAGGCGATGAAAATACTATTTAAGAGTACTTTTCTAACACTGTCTTTTGGCATGTAACTGCAACAAACGGGAAATAACACAAACATTGAAATGAAACACTGCACTGCCCACTTGATGCTCAGGCATGTGCACCTGAGGCTGCTCTAGATTAGCATGTCTCACAGTGACTCATGTGGAAAGAGGAATGGATTAGTTGATGAAAATTGAGAACCTGTCTGAGCTCTGAGAATAACTGATTGATCGAGACTGAACAAGGAATATTATAGAAAAGACTGCAGATTACACTTCACGCAATCAAGTAACGTTTGGATGGTGATGTCACCACTCAGCAGCATGGAGTATGCATCACATAATCATTTGATAGAAGTGTGAGCTAGAGAAAAAAAAATGGATGGATCTTTCCTTTTCTTTTCCAATGTTCACATTTGTTGAGTATGGTTATCCCTCTTAAGTGGTGTGACTGATTGATTCACCCTTATGGACAGTAAAGATTAAGAGGATGACAAATCAGCATTTGCTTACACAGCGCCTGGTGCTAATCTTCTTGTCTTCCTTCAGAGAGCCCCCAGACTCCACAGGCTCACACACTCATTCTGGCAGAGAGAAAGAAAGAAGAAGCAGAGGCAAACTTCTTCTGTTACTCCAGTGACGTCCAACCACCAGCCCAGGACATCATCGCAGGACCAAAAACATCAAGTATCAAGTTACTCTCAGAGAATCTCTGCAGAAATTGCATCTGAACTATCAGCCTTTGTGGAAAAAAAACTAATATTCTATATCCTTTTGCTTTGAGGGACATTTGTTGAGACTTTATGAATTTCAAGTTGCTTTGAGATCCAGCCAGACGGCAGCAAAGAGGACGGACAGCCTTATACAGAAAGGGGATAATTCTGGGAAAAATCCTCCAATTGTATAAAAATTCAGCTTCAGATCTCACAATGGAGGAACACATAGCCAAAATCAACATGTTGTCTTCACACAAATCTAAGGACTCAAGACAACACACCTCAGATGGAACTGCAGCAGGTGAGCAGCTATTATAAATTAGATTTTCAAAATAATGTAAAGAACACAAATCAATAACTCCACCATATGTTGCTGTAAAGAGTTGTCTTGTAAAGAGCAGTTGTCAAACTAATCATGTTAGTGTCAAGCGTTCACTCATGCTGTCTGTTCACCCCAGGGAAAGCACTTGGCCAAGGCCTGCTTTGTAAAGTGTGTGCTGACTCAAGCAGCGGTAAACACTATGGCATCTATGCCTGTAATGGCTGCAGTGGCTTCTTCAAGCGCAGTGTGAGACGAAGACTCATCTACAGGTGAGGAGGAGGCAGAGTGACTTTAAAGACCGGTCTTCAAACACAGTAGTGGATCCTAGTGGGGCAGCGCTCAGGACCAAGGGGTGAAATCGAGCTTGTATAAGTAATTGTATGTATTTCAACATTCTCATAGTGTTTCATCAGATTATTGTTCACGTCGATCTCATAGGTGTCAGGCTGGAACTGGCATGTGTCCGGTTGACAAGGCTCATCGCAACCAGTGCCAAGCTTGTCGACTGAAGAGGTGCCTCCAAGCTGGCATGAACAAAGATGGTGAGTAAAAAAACCTCTAAATTAACTATTTAAAATGAGCAATCTGTGCGTAGACTAGACAGACTAGCTTTGTGTCATCAAGTAAATTCTGTCAAGCCTTGACTGTCTCCATATGATACCTGTCCCTTCGTAGCGGTGCAGAATGAGCGACAGCCTCGAAGCACAGCGCAGGTCAGTCTAGACTCTATAAATGTGGACCCTGAAAAGGAACACCTAGCCACCACACGGGACCCCACCTCTTCTGACATCTACTCAGTCATCAGCAGACCACTAGTCAGTTCCTCCATCGCCCCTACTGCCCCCACACAGCCCTGCGGCAGTCCCAAGAACAACCACCGCTTTATGGTCAGCCTGCTGACTGCAGAGACCTGCGCCAAACTGGAGCCTGAGGATGGTGAGATCATCTGAAGGATATCAACTGAAGATGGATCTTCAATTTTGCAAATATATATGTTATGTTTTGCTTCAGCCTACTTAGGTTTCTGGTAGTTGGGGTTTGCCTCAAAGAGCATTACAATGAGCCACAAAGCTTTAGACAATACCAGGAAGGTATATGAAAGTGAGTTTAGTATACTTTTCAGTGATTGACGAATTACCTGACACAATCTGAATTGTCCCGATGCTTTACACTTCACTGATCTGGTCCTCAAAGTAGCCCGAACATTTATCAGTCTTTCTCTGTGGTTTGCAGTGGAAGAGAACATTGACGTGACGACTAACGAGCCGGAGAGGGAGACCTCCCCCTCTGACTGTCGCTTGTCCCCATACAACTCTAGCTGTCCAGAGAGTGTGTATGAGACGTCGGCACGCCTCCTCTTTATGTCGGTCAAGTGGGCAAAGAACCTGCCAGTTTTTTCTCATCTGCCATTTCGAGATCAGGTGAGACTCATCACCATGTATTTTATATACCCATGCCGTCCGTGCCTTAACTGAATACGTTTACCTGTACTGGATATGATAGGCGCTTAGGATTGACAGAAACACATATTCCTGTTTTACCTGCAGGTGATTCTGCTAGAGGAAGCTTGGAGTGAGATGTTTCTCCTGTGTGCCATCCAGTGGTCCCTGCCTTTGGACACCTGCCCTCTTCTATCTCTACCAGATCTTTCCCCGACACAGCAGCCAAAGTCCGGCCTCCCCACAGCTGACCTGCGCATCCTGGAAGAGGCCTTTAATCGCTTCAAGGCCCTGGCTGTTGACCCAACTGAATTTGCCTGCCTAAAGGCCATTGTGCTGTTCAAGCCAGGTAAGGTATTCCTTTATTCTTTCGACTCGGGGTGTTTATTGGTGACTGGCTATTGTAACTAATGTCTGTTGTTTAACTCCCTGGAGCAGAGACGCGTGGTCTCAAAGACCCAGAGCAGGTGGAGAATCTGCAGGACCAGTCGCAGGTGTTGCTGGGTCAGCACATCCATTCAATCTACCCCAGCCAGAGTGCCAGGTAAGCCTGCTTCAGCCTTCTGTAACTTATTTTTTCTCTGACATAATACAATGGGTGTCAAACATCACATCTGAAAAAACTAAAATGGCAGTATAGGAATATGAACTTCGCCTTCACCTTCAACTCCTCTTTGTTTTTGTCCATTAAGGTTTGGGAGACTGTTACTGTTGCTGCCATCGCTCCACTTTGTGAGCTCTGAGAAAATAGAGCAGCTGTTCTTTCACAGGACGATTGGCAACACACCCATGGAGAAGCTACTGTGTGACATGTTCAAAAACTAACCGAGCCTCAAGGAAAGCAAAAAGAAGCTAGCTCTCAAGCAACACGTTATCTTGCTGGATAAGCTCTATTTCTTACACATTTTCATGAAAGTTGTGAATTCTCTCAAATGCAAAATAATTAAAGTTGATATTCTCATGAAATATATGGGTTCTTTTCAGTGCTTACACTATTTACTGAATAATGTTACAAAATGCTGCTTCTCCTAAATGTAATAAATCATTGTACTAGGTAATAGGAAATAACATTTTGTTTAATTATTTGAAAATGAAAATGTACATTTTGAATGAATTCATGTATGTGTACTAAATAAGTACATAAATATGTTTTATTTCACGTGTATTCATCTCTGGTCATGATTTTAGTTTACATGATTTGTCTTACGAAACAATGTTCTTGTTCATTGGGTGAAGATAAATTTGAAGAAGTGCCAAACACAACATGATTTCTGTTCTGCCCAAAGCTTCCCATAGACTAGAGTAATAGTTCCCAAACAGGGGTCCAAAGACCACCAGGGGTTCTTGAGGGGGTCCAACAAGGAATAGCTTAATTTCACTGTTGCTTCATTCAATAAACGTTAGCACAAGGAGAGAACGTAGAAGTATAACATTTCTGATCAGAGGTTTGATTCTCCCCACTTTCAGAAGAGACAGGCAACAAAACTCTTTTGAAATGAGGTCCCTGACATAAAACCTTGATCAAATGGGGGTCTGTAGTCTGAAGCATTTGTTTAGACTACATTATGAGGGCCCTTGTCAAAATTGAATGATAGATATCTGTAATTGAGTTTGAATAGAAGTCAATGGTAAAAGTTGACTAGTTGTAATTAAGTTACAGATATCTACAAAGAACATTTCCACTAGTAAGAAATTAATTGTTGATATCAAGAATTAACATTTTGACTAGTGAGAAATGAATTGTAGATATCTTTAATTAGAATTGCTACTAGTCAAAATGACATTATGGATATGTTGGCTTGGAATTCTAACTAGTCAAAAGGAATTGCTATTACTGCTACTGAATAATGTTAAAAGGGCTTGCCATAGTCCTTGACATAAAAAAGCTTGGTGACTATAACATTTCTGGCCTTCTTTCCAGACACAGTAGGTGGCGATAATGAGCAAATGTGACGCTGGGTGCCCACTGCAAACAGTAAACAGCAAACAGAAGAAGAAAAGGAAGCAAACACGGAAGAACGGCAGCTAGTTTTTAGCTACAGCTCTATGTTTTTTAGTAAAGTTTCATCCTTGGACAATTTAGTTCGACCATGCAGATTTTGCTGACAGCTTACCACAGAATCTGTAAGGAAAGCTATAAAACATGAAGTTTTTTTTTTTTTAAGAAGCAAAGGTGATTTAATTTGACAATGTTTGGCAAACCATCTAGCTACCATCAGTATCAGCCCCTTCAGAGAGACTCCACTCCAGGGAGTCCTGGATTGTTTGCAGAGAGCCTTTTTACACGGTCCAGCTACCACAGAGGACATTCATTTGACTACATCCCTAAAGTCACTGATGGCGACTTCACCGGTGGGTAACTAACTAACGTTACACGTTAGCTGTATGCAGACGGTGGTCTTGAGTTAATAATCCATCCTGACATTGAACATAGAGCATTGATTCCACATCAGTTTTGCACCCTGAAATACTGTTGATCCAACACTGAAAATGGATTAGAAATGCAGTCATTGATTTAACATCAAATTAACACTGAGACAATATAAAATTAACCTTGCTGTATGTACTTGTCAGTTTCTTCTAAATACAATTGTATTAACAATGCTATTGTGCAATTCAATACAGTTTAAAATGTAGAAATTTAGAAAGGAATAATCACAATATGCCTTAATAAATATTGGTGTCAATGTTGGATCAACATTATTTCAGGCTGCAAAACCGATCGATGTTAGTTGCACTGATGTATTACCTTTGATTCTACATTGATGCAATGTTAGTCTGCTATCTGGGCAACCAGGCTCACATTGTAATGCTGTTTCCAAAACCTCAGGACTGTTTTAAGAAAGAACATTTAAAGTTAACATTCACAGTGAATGACAGCTGATGCCATATTTAGTTAGCACGAGTGACTACTGTAACCAAGTTTTTGTTACCTGTCTTAAAGATGCCTCCCAAAGTTGGCTGTCCTGGATTTGCAATCTGATTGTCATTTTCCTGGTCTACATCTGCACCTTTCTAACCTTTCCTATAACAGGATGGTTTGTGCTCAAAGTAAGATGAAATTATCTCTGTATCATTTACTCCCATATAATCAGCACACACCTATTAGACTAGTCACAATAAAGTCTGTCTGTTTTTTTGTAGGTGGTTCCTAATTACCAGAGGATAGTTGTGTTCCGTCTGGGTCGAGTTTGCCCTCCAAAGGGCCCTGGAGTTGTCCTCGTACTGCCTCTCATTGACCAGTGGCAGAGAGTAGACCTGCGCACCCGTGCTTTCAACATCCCTCCTTGCCAGGTACACCACCATACATCTCACCATTACAGTCAGTTGTTATGATGGTCAACTCTTGGTCAACTCTCAAACACTGACACATTGCAAAAAGTGGAACAAAACTATAGTCAGGAAATTGTAGCCAGTCTGGAGGAAAGTGTGTTCAGTGAGAAAAGTACAGGGGAGTCACGTGGAATTAATGTTTCTTAAAAGCTTCATGCTTTATAGCTTCTCAGATTTTATTCAGATCTTAAGTTGTTAGCACAAACTGCTCAGCTGAACTAAATTAAGTTGTTCCTGAAACCCAAAGAGCTTTAACTGAAAGCTAGTTGTTAAAGTGCTTCAGCTTTTTTTTTTCCTTTTCTTTTCTTGGTGTTTACTTTACACCCAATATTACATTGTGCTTTACTGCCACTTCTGCAGTTGGAGAGTGGCCCAAAGACTCTCTTGTCTATTTGCAAGCTTTTCAGATGCTGATGTTGATCTGAGACAGACGGCATGCATTTTCTTTTCATAAGCAACAGAGAGCACACATGAAACTTTTGTGTCATTTTGTGTCAACATTTAAAATATGTGATTCTTACACATCAACAACCATAGGCAGTTAATTCAACATTGTTAGATCTTTTCTCATCTTCAGGGCACATCCCAAGGCTTCTTATTGCTGTTATGAGTGTTTTATTGTCCTGAAGGTGGCACTGTTGCTGCACTGGAGTAGCACTTGCAGTTGGTGCATTGGAGTAGTCAGAATAGTTGTTAGGAGTTATAACCTCATGTTGGGTATTTATTCCACAATTTACCAATCCAAACAGCAGGTGATTGACATTAGTTAGTTCGTTTTTTATATATATAACATTTACTTTTCCATTTTGTGTGTCTTTTAATCCTCCGGTCATGGAGAATCAACTTCAAAATCTTTAACTTACTCCTCAACTGGAACAACATCTACTAGGTGAATCAGTCAAAATGTGGTAGAATTGTTGGCCCTATAATTCATATCTTAACCTACCAGTACTTGGAGATGGTCTAAATAAATGTAATAGTCTTGTAAGATGCTGAAATACTGCCATGACAGGTGACTACGCGGGATGGTGGTGTGTTGTCAGTGGGAGCAGACATTCAGTTCAGGATCTGGAGCCCAGTCATGTCAGTGGTGTCAGTCCAGGACCTCAACGCCTCAACCAGGCTGACCGCACAGAATGCTATGACCCACAGCCTGGGCAAGAAGACTCTCAGGGAGATCCAAACTGAGAGAATGAAACTGGGAGAACACCTTGGGGTGAGACAACAGTAGATTTATTGCTTTATCACATTATATGGCTGCTGACATTTCAAACTATCAGTTCCAACCCGCATCCCTTCTTCCTCTCTACAGATGGACATTAACGAGATGACCCGGCCCTGGGGCCTGGAGATTGACAGGGTAGAGATTACCTTGGGCTTCATACTGAAGGCTCCGGAGGAAGGCCCCTCAGGGCCCCTCATTATGCCTCCCTCTATACCTGGATTGGAAGGCCTCAGGGGCCCCATTCAGCAGCTGGCGATGCACTTTCTGAATCACAGTGGGCTTCCACAGCCTCAGCAAGGTATTGCAACAGAATAAAAAAATTCTTTCATGCGGTCTGTACCCACTACTGTAATGTAATATATCTATGCCTTGTGTGTCCTCAGAGGACAGTGTAACTTTGACAGACGAGCTTGGCGGTGCTCCTCAGGCTGTGGTGGCCACGCCACGGTCTGTGGAAGAGCTGATGGAGGTGGTCAAGCCACTGCTGTCAGAAACTTTGGTCAGCCAGGTCAGGGCCTGCTTCCAGTTTCACATCAGCTTGGAAGATGGACATCACCAGAGCTACTATGTGGATCTGAGCCAAGGTGATGTTTCATGTAGATGGTGATAAATCTTTTTAATAATACTGGAATTCTTGTGGTAGTAGCAATTAAAGTGTAGTTACAAAAATATCAAATATCTCCATTCCCCTTTGTGCTCGTTCTTTAGGTAGTGGTGCAGTGGGTGCAGGGTCCCTGTGCCAAGAGCCAGATGTCACACTGAGTCTGAGTGACAGTGACCTGATGGCCATGTTCGAGGGAAGGCTAAAACCATTTGCTGCTTATACGAGTGGCAGACTGAAAGTCCAGGGAGACTTGAAGACTGCCATGAAGCTAGAGGAACTCATAAAGCTACTTCAGAAATAGTTGTCTGTAGTAACCTTTGTAGCCTTTACCAATGTATAGGTATTCATTCAATCCTTTATTTTTCGCAGGAACGTACATGCTGACAGCAAGTCACATTTATTACAGACAACAATTAAAAATCCTAAATACTTAGCTTGATATTATTACATAGCGAAACACTTTTGATTTAGTGATTTTTCTCCTGTGTAGAGGATAGTTAGTCTGCTAGGCTATGTGTTGAAAGCCTGGACACAAAATCGTTTAGATTATGGCATCTTAACAAATCGTTTTAAATTGCTGTTATTTATTGATATTTTTGTGTGTGGAATTTTTGCAGTAAAGGTTTGTTCAGATCACAGTACTGAAACAGATTGCTCAGTCCCCCGCCTCAGCCTGTTTTTAAAACCACCTAAAACCACACATTTTCATGCACATTTGTATTCCACCTTTGTATTTAAAATGTATAGTTTTCCCTCAACTGTTTACCTAGGAGATTTTCTCCATAACATCATAACATCTTTGACACGAGTCAAAGGCCATTATTGGAAGTTTTATGGTATGCATGTTCTATCAGTGTCTTTGTCACGTCCATTTCAATGAAATTTTCATCCTATTTTGTTTTGTAGCGTCTATATTGGCCAGCTGGTGTGAAAGGTTCTGTTAGGAATTATTTCTTGGTTGTGGTGGTGATTGTAAGAAGACAGCTGCAACAAACTACATCTCAGGATTCAATGAGTATTTTAATACACTTCAGCGCTGAAAAGGAGAGAGATCCGACAAGGATCCTCTGTCCCTTCCAAGCAGATACATCGTATCTGTATTGTAAAAGAGGCAACCAGACGGCCTTTAATCTTGTTACATCACTCTAGTCTTCATCAATTGTATCATTTCCTTCAGTTCTAAGTAGTTTAAAGTGAAAATGTCCTTCCCTCTGAGATTGAGGGAAGGACATGCTCTATGTGGGATGAGGAGAGCAAAAGAGAGGTGAAGGATTTTATTTCTCTAAAGGCAAAAAAAACATGACCAAGCTTAACCAAATTCAATGTCCATTCGACATACAATTTTACTCTGCTTACTATTGTTTAGTCTATCATTAAGCTTATGGTGTCTATGTTGTGTAAAATAAGTCACAAATCAACCAAATGCTTGTTTATGAAGACAACAAACTTTATGAGGGTTTAATTTTTAGAGAAATGATGAGACAGATACTACTTTTAGTCACCACAAAGTTAAACAGTATCTTATTATTCCTGAGGTCTGTTACACCAAAAATTGGTGACCGTCGTATAATGTGAGACTACTCGCGCTCATGTGTTGAACATGCTCGCTCTCACTAAAACGTGCACTAGCTCAATACAATATTCAACTAGTACTGCAAGTAGTCATAAATAGGTCTGGCCAGATTTACTGCAAGAAGAGTAGAGGAAGAACCAAGAAAAAGAATATGAAAAATGATGGAAGAATTAAAAAGAAGAAACATGGTTATAAGTTTACAAGCAGCCACTCTACGGGTTCAAGCATCGAAGTCCTTCTGGACAAGTCACATTGTATGTGCAATAAAAAATATATAATCATCACCTTGAAATATCAGAAGTCACATATTTGCCCAAAGAAATGCAGCCACAACTATGACTCTCCTTTCATATAAGTTGAAAATTCAGTTTTAGATATGAAATTATGTTGTCATTATTATAGATGTGTACTGTAAGTGTTTTTTTTAAACCTTCCATAAGCAAAAAGGTGATGTTTAAAGATGCTCTGTGTTCATTTGTTTGCATGAGGGCAACATTCATAATACTGTCTAAGTTGTAATTTATTTTCATGATATTCAACATTGAGCAAGAACTTATTGTGACTTAAAATGATTGTCTAGAGGACTATTTACAGTCATACATTTTCATGCACTGTGGGCTCATTTTTGAGAATGTAAAAAACCCTGTGCATGCACAGATCTGCTATGGTGTATTGTGTTAGGCTGGGATATGTTTAACTAAAGAGCCTTGATCAGGAGGGGGGCGGGGGGGGCGACTTTTTAGACCAGCCTCCTTCTATTGCACCAGATGTCCCTGGGAGAGACAGAGTAGCTGCCGTAGGTAGAGCAGAGGGAGCAACCTAGTTGCTGAGATGGTCAGGTGGAGTGTGTGGCGCAGCCCTGTGACACTGCCCCTGTCCTGGACAGGTAGGCTGAAAACATCAGGGGTGTGCTACAGTAGCAGTATGCCAGTGGTCAGACAGGTGTACCCAGATAGCCATACCGGTGTAAGGCCTTTCAACGAGATTCCTGGGCTGTGGAAGAATGGGGTGGCCAACCTGTACAATTTCTGGAAACTGAACGGCTTCAGGAACCTTCACCGCATCATGGTGCACAACTTCAACACTTTTGGACCCATTTACAGGTACAGGAGGCAAGGGAGTTTGCATTAAGTGTCAAGATAAAGATATAATAGCTGTATTTACAACTAAACAAAATGATCTGCCTATGTTAAGTGAATCAAATAATTTAAAACGCCTGCAGTAGACAAAATATAACTGACCTTGCCAGCTAATGTAGCACTTTATCTTTCTTTCTCTCTTTCTACAACAGAGAGAAAATAGGTTATTATGAAAGTGTGAATATCATCAATCCTGAGGATGCAGCTATCCTGTTCAAAGCAGAGGGCTTTTATCCTAAAAGGCTGCAAATTGAAGCCTGGACATCATACAGGGACTACAGGAATCGCAAATGTGGAGTGTTACTTAAGTATGTGCTTTGATTAGCTTCTTTTATCTGTATACAATTTGCCTGACCATGCAATTTAGCAATTTAATCAGTGTTAGACAGAAAACTGCAGCCTACCAGGTTTATTATTAACTCAATGTCCAATCTTCCAAAAGGAACGGAGAAGACTGGAGATCAAACCGAGTGATTCTCAACAAGGAGGTGATCTCCCCGAAGATGCTGGGAAACTTTGTGCCATTGCTGGATGAAGTGGGCCAGGATTTTGTGGCCAGAGTTCATAAAAAGATAGAGCGAAGTGGTCAGAAAAAATGGACCACTGACCTCTCTCAGGAACTCTTTAAATATGCACTGGAATGTAAGATTAACCTTGATCACACCAATATTTTACAAAGAAAAAAGTATTTCATTGTTTTCTCAGTGTATTGGGCTGACAAATGTATTTAGTTGCTGATATGTCTTTGGTCTGTCCCATGCAGCCGTGAGCTCAGTCCTATATGGTGAGCGTCTGGGTTTGATGCTGGACTACATTGATCCTGAGGCTCAACATTTTATTGATTGCATCAGCCTCATGTTCAAGACCACCTCACCTATGCTGTACATCCCCCCCGGCCTGCTGAGGCGGATTGGAGCTAAGGTGTGGCGCGACCATGTGGATGCTTGGGATGGCATCTTCAACCAAGGTAGGGCTGCACTAGTCAGAGAACAAATAAAATGACCATTTTATAGCATTGCTTTGGTTAGATTTAAAATTAATAAGTTATAACGATTTCATGGTGCATCAGCAGAACATTGATACTCAAATGATATTTCATATCAGTCATATCATATTCATATTACTTTTCTGGTTGTTTGGATCACCAGCAGACCGCTGCATTCAGAACATCTACAGGCAGTTACGTCAGGAGACCGAAACTCCCCAAAAATACCCAGGAGTCCTGGCTAGCCTGCTCATGCTGGACAAGCTATCCATTGAAGACATCAAGGCCAGCGTCACTGAGCTGATGGCTGGTGGAGTAGATACGGTGCAAACACATTAAAGAATTGTTGCATGCTGCATGTCCTCAGACTGTTAGAGTATAATAGATAATAGATGTATGATGTGGAGTATGGATGTTGTTGTGAGCATCTCTCAGTACATTGTGTTTTTCAGACCTCTACAACTCTGCTGTGGACGCTGTATGAGCTGGCCAGACACCCAAACCTCCAGGAGGAGCTGAGGGCGGAGGTGGCTGCCGCTCGAGCTGAAACCCAGGGGGACATGCTGGAGATGCTAAAGAGGGTCCCCCTGGTCAAAGGAGCTCTGAAGGAAACACTGAGGTGAGAAAGGATAGCACAGGATATGATGCTATGATGCTGTGATGATACAGCAGAAAGAACGGCCCATTCCACACTACAATGTGCACTCATCTGAAATAGGACAGACTAGCCGCAACAGCTGCCATTTCTTCAAAGTGTTTCAATATGTAAGCAAATGGTCAACATCAATATTATTCCCTCACTTATCTTTTGAATCAGAAACGCAAATTCCACAATGTATAGGAATCAATTTCACACGTTCTATCTTTTCCATCTTTCCCAATACCACTAAAATAGTTTTCGTAATAATGACATTTTGTAATGTTTGCAATAATGGCGTCTACGGGCATTCAAGTTCACTAAAAAATAGTTTTGACTTCAATCCCTCAGGCTGCATCCAGTTGCAGTAAGTTTGCAAAGATACATAACAGAAGACATTGTTATCCAAAACTACCACGTACCGTCTGGGGTAAGAAGCACATCATGTTTTTGTTATAGAATTTAAATCTTTAAATAAATCTTTTATTCTTAAATTTATCTGGGTATTTCTCACCTTGTTTCCCTCTGTGTGTGTGTGTGTGTGTGTGTGTGCGCTTGCCGTCAGACTCTGGTCCAGTTAGGGCTGTATGCAATGGGCAGAGAGCCCAAGGTGTTCTCTCGTCCAGAGCAGTATCAGCCGTCCCGCTGGCTGAGGACAGAGAACCACTACTTCAAGAGCCTGGGCTTTGGGTTCGGCCCACGGCAGTGTCTAGGACGCAGAATAGCTGAGGCGGAGATGCAACTCTTCCTCATCCATGTGAGATATACAGAGAAGAAGCAAGAGTTCCAACGTATTTATACAGCATCCTAACTATGTTTGTGCTTTGTCCTCTGCCATTACAGATGCTAGAGAACTTCCGAGTGGAGAAACAGCGTCACGTAGAAGTGAAGAGTACCTTTGAGCTCATTCTGGTGCCAGAGAAGCCTATTCTATTGACTTTGAAGCCTCTACAAAGCAGCCGGTGACATGGTTCAGAAGAGGTGGTGCATAAACAATATACCTCAGTAACTGCAGAATTAGTGGATAAAGCAATTATATGTTTATAGAATAGTACAGAAAGTTATTCAATGTGTACATGGCAAAAATATTTTTTAAAATATAGACAAATAACCTATCCTATGTCAACCTCTGATAAATAAAAGAATATAACCTATCAAAAAGGCATCTTGTTATATTACAATTAATATATCTAAAATTTATTAGGTCAAAATATAAATTCTGTCCGAGCGCCATTTGATTTGGGTCAGCAGGTCATTTTACAGGCTTCTGTCTCCTCTGTTGCTCATACTGCACCCTACTGACCAGAGGAAGATTATGAACGATCGTGGTGGATGTTCGAGCAAAGCCGTGCCTGTGCTCACTTAGTTTGGTCAACATTTCCTGTTTCTGCCTCCCCCATAATTTAGAGCTCTCCTCCAGCTGTAATACATGCAGACAAACACAAAGCACACACACAAACATGACTGCAATGAATCAATGACTTTTAAAAACCTTGAAAGATATCATAATGTTTGTAGAAGAGTATTTCTACCTGAGTCTCCAGTATTCCTATTCTTGACTCAGCTTTCTCCAGTTTACTCAGCAAACTCATTCTCCCCTTGTCTGGTGTTGTCTCTCGTGCCTGTGAGGGAAATCACACATAAAGTAAAGGCCTGAGTATTGCCACATGTCCTCTTAAGAAAATATTTCAATATCTCTAGTGGTGCGTAGATTAAAAAAGCCTAAAATACAATCCGCAATCACATCCCTCCTCTGTTTATTCATTATTAGGAGAGAATGAGGGATACATGCAGGTATGCAAGTATGTATATGTCATGTTCTGATGAAACGTTGTCCGTTTTAGTTCCCAACTGCATGTTTTGGTTTTGTGTAAAAATAAACACAGGCAAGATATGATCTCAGCTTTTGCAAGGGAAATTATATACACAGTCGTGGTCAAAAGTATATTTTTGACCCAGAAGATTTGGTCACATTTTCAGAAGACCCATAATAAATTCATAAAAGAACCATGAATGTTTTTTGTGACAAAGAAGTATGTGCTCCAATCATTCCATCACAGACAAATAAGAGTTGTAGAAATCATTGCAAACTCAAGACTGCCATGATATACGTTATATGTACATATACATAATATGATATACATATATGATATACACATATACATGATATGTTCTTTACAAGTGTATGTAAACGTTTGACCACAACTGTACAAATTACCATGACTTTCTTTGCGTGAAAAACTGATGACAATAAAAACTGACAGTATATTTCTGTGTCTACACAAGCAGCAACATTATCATGTGACAATCAGATGCAGAATCAGCTTCAATTTGAACTGTAGTCTCCAAAGCATCCTTGGTCCTTCAATCTGAAGTGACTCATTTCTACACTAGAACGACATCACGCTGGTTGAGAAGTGGCTTGGTGATGCCCGTGTTGTCAGTTTGTTTGACCAGTACCTGTGCTAATCGTTGTATGATGATGGGGGCAGGTTGTTGGCGCATCTTCTCCAGCTCTCCTCTGAGACGAGCGTTCTCTGCTGCCAGGGCAGACTCTATCGCTTCCTTTCTGTTGTCGATCTCACCTACACACAGCATGAGGAGAGCTCTGATGTCCTGGCCTCTGTTAATGTTTGAATTGTATTCCCTCACCTCACTAAGTCCTCTCACCTTTTTGCTTTTTCACCACCAGCTTTTTCTCAGCATTCTGTTTAGTCTTCTCTGTCAGTTTGCTATCCAGTGCTTTCTCCATCTTCTCAATGACCTGACATATGGGACAGCACAAGCATATACTAACCTTTAAGATGCAACCTATACAAAGAAACCTCCCCAGTTGTAACGTTGGATAGGCATAATGGTAAGAGCACAGTGGACAGTGTTGCTGGTTGTTCACCTTCTCCTGCTGTTTCACTGTGGCCTCCAAACTTGCCATCTTTGCATCACAACTCTGGTGGCGCTGCAGATCCTCCTGCTGCTGCTGGTGGGCTCTCTGAAGAGTCACTAACTTCTTCTCACTGTCATTCTTCTGCACAACACACACACACACAGACTGAATGGAAGTGCCGTCAGTATGTCGTCAGCTATTAGTATAAATGCTATATATGCATTGACATGAATTGTGTAAGTTGCATATGTGTAATGTGTGTTGGCTTGTCTTCTGACCCTGATCAGCTCATTCTGCAGCTGTTGGATCCTGTCCCTTTGCGATACGGCCTTAGTGGTCTCATCGGCCAGCTTGAATTTCAGATAGGCTTCAACAGAGTGGCAGGACAAAGCTTACACAGCAGAATCAATGTAATGACACACTTATGTCTGTTATGTACTTTATACAGACACATGTATAGCCATGATCACTGTTTTTTAGGCAACATTCAAATATGATTTACTTGTATTAACTTTGGAAGAAGTCTGTAGAGTCATATCGACATCTAAGCTGTGAGTGAGGGTTTGTTTGATCTATGAAGTATGAGTCAGTTTCTTCACAACAAACTTCACAAATTGAGAACAGCATTAAGCCATCAGGTCTGAGCTTTGTACATCTGAAAAACAATGAACAAAACAGCCACCAACAAAGCTCATGAAATAGATTGGATTTCCCACTAGGAGGAAATAAAATCTGTCCCCTTTGCTTTGATGCCAACAGAAAGGCTTTTTGGAACATCCTTTTACTGAGGGTCACAAACTGTCCTTCAGGAGATAAGCGATGTACTACCCACATAGCTTATCAGGGTCCGTGGCCTAAATGAGCTGCCTTATCACAGCATGGCACAGACTGCTGTGGAATAGACACCCACAAGGATTAGCTCCAGCACAGAAAACCACCGTACTCTTCACTACTTCCTTTAGCAGTGAAATGCAGCTACATCTATAACAACATGGATTGAGGGTTCAACACCTGCTAGCTGGGTAGCAAACACTAATCAATAACGGAATTAACACATTTCCCCACATTTGGGCTGATATATATATATATATATATATGAATACATCTGAGCAGAAAGATTGTGAATTATAATTCTTAGAATAAGTGAATTTGCTTCAGCCTCATTCTGAGAGAAAGGTGTTAATATATGGTTAATAAATGGTTGAGTAATCATGGATTAGAAGAGGCACTAATCTGCTGTTGGCTCAAGATGTACCTATCCGGTCAGCAATCTCAGCCTTGGTCATGACGTCGATGTCGGTGTCATCCAGCAGATCTCGGCCAAGGTCCTGGTGCAGCGTCAGATCACTACGGAGCTGACTGTTTTCTGCCTCCAGAGTCACCACCTGCGTCCTCAGGGCAATAATGTCCTCTGCCATCTTATGCATGGCTGAACGGTAGTTCTCCACCTCCTGATGGTGCAGAGATATGACCAGTCTCAAATGGCTGCATATAGTATTAACCAGTGGAAGATTTAAAAATTAAGTTAATACATTGTTAATACCATCCCACTTTGTACCCCCAATAAAACTGGTGTGGACAACTGCACAGAATGCTTGACCCTATCTTTATAGTCAGGGCCTTTTAAACTGTGGATTTTGAGAAGGCCAAGCTCTCACCACTGCTCCCAGTCTAACTAGATCAGTGGAGGAAGGGGATAAGTAAGGACATTTTTATGAATTCAATCAAGATTAATATGAAATGCATAGACGATTGAATGACTCAATGAACCAGACAAAAACTACTGAAGAGGTACTATTGCCCTCCAACTGCAATATCTCAAGGCCAAAACATTAAGTCAGAGTCTCTCCTTAAGCTGAACTGTAACTGCATTGCATTGACCTCAAAGCAAATTGTCACAATCTATAACTGGTGGTCTGTCAGGCCTTACCTCATATACAAATATAATACTTTTATTGATGACAAATACAAATTTCAGTGTACAGCAAAAGGCACCAACCTCAAACAACTGTCGCTAAACTTTTCCTGCAGATTGACACCTAATGGTTATGTGTGATCACCAACACTAGAGGTCTCCTCAACCCCATCTGTTAACATGCCTCTAACGGATGTACTCAACAGGATAGCTCAGGAAGTCCCTCTGCACCAAACAGGATTAAAAAAACATTTTAGCGGAAAAAACATCAGTCAGTTTGTAATGAGGCTCAAACTCTGAATAATTAACATTGATTTCTGTAGAATTCCCATAAGCACATGAATGATGGCTAAGGGGCCATGACAGAAAGCCAAAACTGGGACTTTTATGCCCTACTGCTTGATGTTCTTGCAATCGATTGTCTAAGGTTGGGGTACAATGTAATCATGACTCCAGCTCCTCAAATCCAAAGGGACAACAACACCCCATCCTGTCAAGGTCTTTTGTCACAGGAGCTTTACTCAGGGATTTGGGATAAATCCTAATGGTGCATGCATGGAGCGCCTTCCTATGAAAGCCTATTTGCAGAACTGTAGAGGAAAAATTCTCATGGCAAATCCATTCAACTACTGAAGAGCTGGGTAGAGCACAAAAAATGAGTTTGCCTAAAATTTGAAAGAAAAAATAACACGGTTCCTGTTATTTCTTCCCACAAACAAATGTCTTAAAACACCATTCACACCCTTGTTTCTCGCCCTTTTCCCCTTAGTAAAGAGAGTGCATTCCTAATAATAAGGAATACCACATTGGCTTTAGCTTCTGCGGAAAAGCAATTAAAGGTTGGCATATTGCTCATTGTTATCGGTCTCTTTTATTATGGCATTTCTGTGTAAGACATGTGCTTGTTGTCTGGCAGCATGAAGGTGCATTGTTCTCTCCTGTGTCACATGCTCCACTCCATCAGCGGGGTCGGAACGTGTACAAAGAATTGAAAAGAGACTGAAAGCAGGGTCCGGCCGCATGTAGGACGGGGCGTCCATGATAGGAGATTCCAATCTAGGATGGTGTGGTTGTGGCTCCCGTGGGACACTGGGGTGAAATTGAGCATCTAATTGAAAGGGCAGGGACAAGGTGACAATCATGACTGCAGATGAGACTGGAGATGGCGGCTCTGCTGGGGGCCCCATAGGTGTGATGGGAAGGAGGGCTCCCTATGATGAGTCTGAATAGCCACATCATCTGGCTCAATTACAGGAGTCTCTGTGTTCGCCGAGGAATGCTGGGCGTGGCCCTCCCCTCTCATTACAGTGGTCTTGCTGTCGTGCTTACTGCCGCTCCAGGACAACTGCATCACAAAGAGATGGCAGCCAACAAATAGGAAGGCTGTTGTATTGAAGTGTCCCTGTGTGTGCGAGTGTATGCTTGTGCATGCAGAGGGCATTTGTGACATTTATCTTTTCAGGCCATTATCATAATGGCTGTATAGAAATACGTGTAGTGTAACCATGGAATTGTTCAATTAGTACTCAGATCTCAGCCTTTCTATCAAACATATATCATAGAAAAAGCTACATTTATTTTTATGTTCATGGTTAAATACATATCCAAGATCTGAAGCATTCATTCGTTTTAGTTTTAAAAGAAATGTAGAAAAGCTCACCGAAACAAGAGAGAATGTCAAGGTATTCATGAAGCATGCCCTATCAACCTCATCAACACATCACTCCTTGAGTGCAATCAGTCTGTAAAAAATATTAATCTATTCTACTAGCTGACATTTTCTCTGCTGAGGAGCTCAACCACTTGTGAGGAAGAAACCAGATGCAGCGATTTGCTTCATACTGGGCATCAGCATAGTGTCCCATTGTACTGGCCTTTCTATGGCAGTATTCCTGCACAGGACTCTACAAAATCTATTTGGTTTATTGGCTGCAAGGCATCCCCCATATTATTTAATCAATCTCTTTAACAATATATCAATCTATACATGGAGTGGTATAGGTTAATCAACCTGTTTTCTGGAAATAGATAGAATAGAAATAGAAAAAAGAATAATTAATTGCATTCTCTCCAGTCCTGGCTGTAGTATCTGTTAGCAGCATCTGCACATAATGCTCAAGACAATAACATGAAAGTATTTTAGAATGGATCTACTACACTTTTCTGCAATGAACAAATAACCTACAATAATTCACGATCTGCATTGTCGATCTGCACTGATGCAGTCAATGCAGGGACAGTGTTAATGAATATACTATACTTTACTATTTGACCCAGGTCTGATTTCCTCGGAAAAACAAATCTCATTTTGATAAGGTCTAATTAAATAGTACTCATGTTAAATTTTTATTCAACTTAAAGTGGACCCTCTGCAGCGCTCTGAAATACTCCTTGGGGTCCTTACCTCACTTTGAGAACTGGCTAATGCATGCATCCCTCATCTGGAGAAGTAAACAGCAGCAGTGGGGATTCATTCGCTTTTAAGAGCTCACATATCAATCATGTAAACTCACCTTCGCTTGGAGGTCAGTGATCTCTGCCATGTGAGGATCATCCTTAAAATCAGGGAGGGGAGGTCTGAAACATCAAAAAATCAAAATTTGAAAGAAATGAATACATTGTAAGAATCTTTTTTTACTCTTTCTAAAATAACAAAATATTTATTCAATGTCTGTCATATGGAATAAACCTCATGTATGTGGCCTTACCGTTTGTGTTGCTGATGTACTTGATAGGTTTGATTTATGTTCGAGTGACACCTGGGTTTGTCGCTCTGTGTAGCTTCTGCCCTCTCAGCCGGTCTGTCCGGTTCCTGCTGGGCTGGGCTGTGGAGCACAGGCTTGGTTGTGCTGAAGAGGTACTGGTAATCTGGTAGGATCTGTGCCAGAGCATCATAGGATGGAAAGTTGTATCCATCCTTCTGGAGCTGTAGAAGAAACACTGTGGTCAGTTAAGAAATCTATTTCCATGCTGAGTTAGAGACCCAGAAACAACAACAGCTCTGTATGTAAGCAGTTTGTTGTGCAATCTAAATGGTAAACAATCTCCAGTCACATATTAGGTGGTCTAAATCACAACTGTAATATTCAAGCTACCAGTTTCCACTCTTTTTTCCAAGTCAGTTGCTCTAACCTCTCAATACTCACTGTGCTTGTGTATGGCCTGTAATACCTCTTCATCTCCTGGATATAGAGGCTGTTACATCACTATGCACAAAACAACTATGGGCTGCAGTGGCCACTCCATAACAGAAGAGCTCTTGGTGAATAGTGTGTACGAGCCTCTCATTCCCACTGAATACACAATGTCAACCATAGATGATCATGGTTGCCAGGTAGCATAAACTCACAGTGGTGAAATGAGAAGTTATAGAGTCTTTATCTGTAGCTGCCCACTGCCTCTCCCTCCAGCACAAATACTGCTCCTGTGTTTGCGTACAGCTGCAGAGCCTACCTTAATAGTTGCAGGGTTGTAGAGTGACTTTGTCTTTCTTGAGGCCTTCATTAAACAGAAAATCTCAGAGTCCTTATCAGGAGAATGAACCCATAACTGATGGTGGACGTGAAAGTCAGAGCTCTCACATCAAGTTACAACAATCATCCTGTAACCACAACACAAGCCGTGGCAACTTTT
Organism: Gephyroberyx darwinii; assembly: GCA_900660455.1. NCBI lineage: Eukaryota > Metazoa > Chordata > Actinopteri > Trachichthyiformes > Trachichthyidae > Gephyroberyx > Gephyroberyx darwinii. The sequence goes on from CABFOQ010052756.1 coordinate 70,259, forward strand.
CAGAGAAGAAGTGCTATTATATAGGCGAAAAGCAACACACATTCATGTGTCATGCTGCCTTTCAAATTCAGAGATTAAAGCAAATAAATAATACTATTTGAATCTGGCAGTTCTAAATCCCTCTTATATATTTTTGTATTATGAAAGGAAATCAAACCTTATCTTTATGCCTGGAAGCAGCATGTACAGATCAATGGACTCAAAGGGAGGTACCTGCTCAGTGAATACCAGTCCCCAGATGAATACTGTCTTAACCTCAGTAAGCAGATTGATGGGGACTGACTAATGATGTCTAAGTGACGTGCTGTGCAGCACCTGTGGCTCCCTCCGAGCGCTTATTCACAGCTTCACTCAACTCAGCAAGGGCCTGATGTCAAATCAGTATTACTGTGTAAAAGAAATATTGCGATCCAGTAACAGAACTTACAACTGGTTTTGGCAATACATATCCACACAAGGAGTTACGAGGTGAAAATTCTCTGACCTATCAAAACCCATTGGACAATGTCAAAAATGCCAGTCATCAAGGTAAAAACAAGGTTGTTTTTCTATGTTCCTGAAAAGTTGACATTTTGGATATTTTCTCCTGACAATAACCATATATATATATATATATATTTGTATATATATGTAAATCCTTCATTAACTACGGATCAATGGCTCTTCTGCTTGACTATGGATCTGTCTAGCTCAGTAGTGCTGAAGACCAGTATAGACAATCATTAATGGCACAGGATCTAATTAAGAAACTCAACTAAATGATAAAAGTGGGGGCTGGGCGGGTGAGAAAGGGTGAGGCTAGAGTCAGCAATGATCTTATACACGGTCATAACAAAATTCTCCCTTTATACTAGACCTGCACCTTTTTGCAACAACTGTCTAAAGATATGCTATTCCTACAATCGGACACAAAAAGAGAAGCGAATGGCAAGAACACTCCTCATGCCTGGCAGTAATGCAGCTGATTAAGCAAACTGTCGTTCCCCTTTCACATCTATGGTGTGGCAATGTTTTGTTGTTGGATACAGATTACCTTAGCAACACAGCTGGGTGGCATGACAAACAACACCCAAACAACCAAATGAAACACAACCCAACCAAATTCTATTTTTAAATTAAACTTCAAGCATGGGCAGCTCAGACTTGTGCCAAATCATAGTAGCCGAGCCTCATCCAAAATAGACTAATAATTAAGGTTTTCATAGTTTCCATGCCAAACTATCCTCTATTAATACACCAATCCAAACCATGTGCACGGATATCTCTGCAGCTTAGCATATGCAATTCCAAATCTGTTCAGTATTTAGATAAATATTTTCTTAACTGACTGCTTTAAGTCATGATAAATAATTCATTGGATCCTTGCAGCTATGTACAGAAGGCATAAGCTCTCCTATTCCAACATGGGAAAACCTGTACATGTTCAAACACATCCCTCAGAGTCTAATATCACATTATAATGTATGAGACTGTCTGACTAATTTAGAAAAGCCTCAGAATAAGATGATGAGATTCATATTCACGTGTTGCCTTCAGCGGTCACTACTTATGTCCAGAATGTTTATGGCCCTATACATATAATGTTTGAAGAGTTAGTGAGGAAATGGGTTAGTGAGTGGGAAAGGGATGCATACTCTGTACCCCCCCTGCAGGAGAGCTGGGTTCCTATGACACCAGGTTAGCCAGTGGTTGGGGGTTTCTGTAACGCAGCCCCTAAGCAGCCATCAGGATTCTGCACACGGCCTGAAAAATGCAGCAAATGGGCCCTTCAGTGGAGTGACAGCTCAGAGTCCGCCGCCACACAGAGCTTCAATTAGCCTGCCAGAACAAGGCAGCTCCCAGGAGCTTTCTGCACCTCCACTCCCTCCTGCCTTCCCTTCATACATTCTTGCTCTACCCCATCTTTTTCTATTCCTCTTGTTTTCATCCCTTCTTCTGACCCAGCCCTTCATTCTTTGTCCTCTCTCACCACATTTGACTTCTGCTTCCCGTTCCTGCTTCCTCCCCGCTCTCCTTTTTTAATCTTATTTTTTTTAACAACCTTCTTTTTCCTTCCATCCCTCCATCCACCCACTAAAGGCCGGGTTGAAATAGAAGTGTGCCAATAGAGATGCAGGTAAAAGGCGTGTTGGGGAGGGAGGGAACTGATGGGAACTGAAGCAGAAAAAACAGAGAAAAGAGGACGTGATGGTTTTTACCGCTGGTCTCTCATTCACCACTGGAATTCAGCACAGGAGGCTGGCAGCTTTTATGTCAGTGCTATTGCTGTGGATGTCTTCATTAAGAAATAAAGATGTAATTCCAGGGGTTAGAAGAGAAAAGCAATAGGTACACAAATCTTTTCTCCATTTTTAATATTGCAATTGTTCTACAGTTCTGGACATTCATAATCATACACACTGTATTTTCTTAGCTGTATCTGTGAATAGAGGTGGTCAGAGATGGAGATGGAGATGGATACCCACAGGACACACAGGAAACCTTTCTGAAAGCTGCCTCATTAATATTTATGCCTAACATAGCCATTGGAAAAACTATGATGGGATGAAATTGTCTTATTTGAATACAAGTTCAAACCTACAAACCATTTTTCAGAATTCTCTAAATGTTTGTCCTGCAAACTGTCAGCTGCTTTATTTATTAATTAATTTTCAGAACATATATATGGCACATATTCTTTTTATTTTATTATCATTATTGTTCTTATTTCTTATAATATCTTTTCATATATTTCAGTGTGAATTTTTCTATTTTACATTGTATTCTTGCTTTTTACAGTACTTCCTTTTATTCTTGTTTTTTATTCTATGTTCACTGTTATGCACCAAAACACCAAGATAAATTCCTCGTGTGTGAAAACATACTTGGCAATAAACCTGATTCTGATTAAAACCAACCTGACTGAAATAGATCTGTGTTCTGTCATACAATTTAAGTACAACGAAAGCCTTCATTTAATCTAGTGTCAAACTATGTCTGAGAAAACTGTGTGAAATTGGTAATGATTGATCTGCATTTAGGCTTCATCAAATACCCTGCAATAACATCAAATTACACTAAATCAAATTTCAACCAATTGTTTGACTGAAATGTGTCGTGGGCCACCTACAAATTTAATTACCGGACTCCCAGGAGAAAACGGCCTATTGCACTGTGTGTAATCACATCTGTGCCCTGTCAGCAAAATAAAAAGGGCTCTGCAGTGAGCTGTTACAGGACTGTGGGTATAAGGATTTTGAGAGAGAGAGAGAGAGAGAGAGAGAGAGAGAGAGAGAGGTGTCAAGGGCAACATGAAGCCTTGACTCAAGGACATATGAAGCTGACAGCCAATGCCCCTCCCTCTGAGGTACACAGTAAGAGCAAAGCCAAGGATTATCAGTAAATCAAGTTCTGTCAGTTACGGTTATGCTGCAGTGAGACCATTGGTCTATAAACAAAGAGGGCACGCACATAAAAGCAGGATCAGCCCAGAGCATATTCACTTGCCTTGATGACTACCATGAGCACCATCCATCCACAGGGTGGTAACAATAATGTGGTGGTAAAATAAAAAGGTCCCTAATATATCCAACCATGAAAGTCTGTAACTCTTGAAATGTATTGCATCTAGGTATGATATTTTACATGCTCATGACTATAGCCTTTCTAATGTTTATCTCCTACATGCACCCAGGGGAGATCCTGATCCTGCACAGCACCAGTGCAGGAGAAGTACCAGTGGGCCCCCAGAGAGAGTGAAGCAATCTAAACCCAGCCCCAAAGCCTTCCAGGTATCCTGGCCACAGTCAGCCACAGCACAACAGTATCAGTGACTGCTTTTCCCCGTCAGCTTGACGTGACCTTTCCAAAATGCTATACAACCCAAGCTTAATGACTAACACACCAGTTGACATTTACAGAGACCAGCTTGCTGTTGAAAGGCTCAAAGAAACATGGAAATGCTAATGTTGCTTGTACCCAAAAGGGACCTCCAAGAGTGAAAACCGTGGAGATGTGTGTGAAAATCAGAAAGCGTAACATTATGTGGGAAAACTACAAATACAATAGGTTTTGCAAAATCATTCTATGGCCAGTGGGACTTCATGTTGAAAATCATGAGATACAATAATAGTTTCTGTAGATAGCTGATGTGACAATCATCCATTGAAGATAAAGAAATCCAAATGAAACATGCACGTGTGCAACTGAGGACAAGCCACTCCATGTCTACGGCTGTGAAAAGGGCGTGAAGATTGATGAGTGGGTGGTAGATGTGCCTATGGTGTAATACATC